>PVJH01009524.1:37242-78676 GCA_004026705.1 Nesogale talazaci
TGCCTTCCTTGCAGAGCTGTTTGAGGGCCCACATGGGATAATTAACAGCTAAGGAGTTAGCCACTGAAAGCAATGCTATACAAATACTTTCCTGCCTCTGGCTGGACAGATTCTGACTGAAGTATTTTGGGCCCTTTCCCTCTGGAAGGAAGACAGTGTCTGTGTGTGACCTGGGCTCTACCCACTGATGGGCATTCCATCTTGGCTGCCCGTTTCCTGTCTGCAGGGCCAAGTACTCTGCCTCCTTCGCATTCCTGGCCTTCCCTTGGCTCGCCCGCCCTCCTTCTCGTAGCTACCCCGTTCTACTGCTTCCTGAACGGGAATCACACACACACACATCCCATCTAGATGGTCGTTTTAGGAGTCTTTCTCCTGGAGAAAAGGCTGATGGAAAGATCAGGAGTATTCTTATTTGCTGGCCATCTGGGCCTCTGCTGCTCTGCTTTCCTTCTCAGGAATGGATGTGCCCCTCCTTTCCACCAACTCTAGGGACACTTAACAGCAACTAGCTCAGTGCTTAAACCGGTTTCATCCTCAGCTCCCAGCACGTCTCCCTGACGTCTCCAGCACTTAGGGTCTGTACACTGCTTTAGTCAGCAAACACGTCCTATGCCTCCCCTCCCCCTAACTCCCTCCCTGGGTGGCGCATATGGTTATGTGGTTACCACTTTGACAGACTGGTGGTCGGAATGGCCTTGCAAGACAGGCAGTCGGTGTCCAAGAGCTCACAGCCAGACCCCGCCATGGAGCTGCCCTCCTCTGGCACACGCCCGTGGTTGCTGTGAGTCGGGGATCAGGGCAGCCAGACTACATGATGCCTGCAGCAATTTATTGAGATTAGGGGGTTTCAGAGACGAAGCAAAGATGGACATCAAGTGATCCGCCATTTAGAAAGAGCGAAGGGCCTTCGAGGTCAATGCACGTCCAGTGAAAGGCTTCTTAAACACATTCAGAGGGCTACGGCCCTATTTTAAAGATGGTGCTGAAAGCGAGGGAGGAAGCACCTAGCCTTCCCCAAACTGAAAGCAAAACAAGGGGGATGAAGGTCAAGAAGTCAATCCTGAAGTGTATCTGCAGCCACAAAAACAAATAAGATCCACAAGTCGCCACCATTAAGCAGCCCAAGACACTGAGGCTCCACAGGTAGCCCAGATATTCTTGGCAGAGTGCCCCCAGGACATACACACTGGCCCTGAGCTTGCCCTGACCACTGAGTCAGCCAGGCAGAAGACGGACGAGCACTGCGCACGAGTGTTTACTGTTGACACCAAGGCCAACAAGCACCAGATCAAAGAGACTGTGCAGGATCTCTAAGACAGTGACATTGACTAGGTGAGTGCATTGAATCAGTCACAGAGTTCAGATTATTGTTGTCAGGTGCTGCCTCAAAGCGACCTTATATACAACCCAATGAAACACCATGTGGCTCCACACTCTCCTCACCAGTGTTTTTAGTTTTGAGGCCATTGTTGCAGCCCTGCATCAATCCATCGTGTTCACGATTAGTTTCTTGCAACTAGTGGTTTCGCTGAAGAGGTAGCATTTGTGTTGGCTCTAAAAGCCTAGGCTAGATTTGAGCCTACAGACCATTCGATCTATTTGGCAAAAACATCATGGACCAAGACAGGGGTAGGAAGTTCTTTTCATGAGCTTCTGGAGCTTTGTTGGCAGGAACCTTGGGGGAATTATGGGAAGGAAACATTGGCAAATAGATGTCCCTGATCCCAGAGAATTTGGAATATCTGGAGGTCAAAGGTTTGAGCTTTCCTCCTAGGTAGTGAAAAACCCTTGTGAGTTCCAGAGGAACCTGCAGTAAAAGCTGCTGCCAAGAAGAATGCAGCTGCCAAGAGTCAGGGACATGTGCCGTCCACCTCGGGAATTAGTGTGGTGAGGGCAAAACTAACTCACATCCCCAGGACTTTTAGGGTTGTGTGACCTGACTGAACCAAGTACAGTTATCCCTCATATTCACTGCTATTGATGTCCAACTTTGCAAAGGTCTTGACAGGAAGGTTGGATAACAAAGACCACTGTTAGATTCCTATGTTTGGGATAGCCGTCTAGTGAGATTTCAGGTAGAAATGTATTGGAAGCGTTATAAAAATTATTTTAGTTCCTGAATTTGGATGACAGGAGTTCAGATGTTATGGGCTATTGTATTTGAAGTACCTGACCCAAGAAATTTGGAGGGACTTCTGGACATTATGCAGAATCCAACCAAAGAAACTTACATTCATTTACTGGTTGTCTCATCATTGTTTAGCATAAGCAGAAGTGGTCCAAACTGCTTGACAAGAGTCAGCATGCACACCCTCACCTCTCCCCATTTGTCATGCTGCTGGGGCTTGTGTGTTGCTATGATGTTGGATGAGCAGGGAGTTAGTTACCCATGCTGGACAAGTGTCCACAGGACTCTCAGATAAGGATGGAAGATGGCGTGATCAGCTGGTAAAAGTTAGCCAATAAAAACACTAGTGACCCAAACAGGATATTGCCCCTGGCCTTAAGCATGCTAGTCCTCCTGAAAATGTGAAGGCTGGGCAGCGCTTGTTCTGCTGTACAGAGGACCTCCAGGAGTTAAGCTCGTGCCTACCAGTAACACACAGCGTGCACACTGGCCAATCAGAATGTCTCTCCAATGGGAGCTGAGAATCAGTCCTTTCTGTAAATCAATCTTTTTTCCTATTATCTGTTTCTTGGAGACTCAGACTTATGCTTTTTTTTTTTCCTTTTCCTTCTCCTGAATTGTCTAAAACTACATAGAGTAGGGGCTTAAAATTATAGGTTGGCCTGGCTTAATTCAACTTTATAATTTAACCTTTTTATATTTTACAAACTATGTGAATGAAGAGGAAGTCTGGTGGCGCAGTGGTTACTCACTGGCCTGCGGTCTGCAGAGTTGGCGGTTCGAAACCACCAGCCCTTCTATGAGAGAAAGACAGGGCTTCCAACCCTCGGGAAGAGTTAGCCGTCTTGGGAACCCACGGGGCAGTTCCACTGTGCGTAGGGTCGTTAGCAGGCCGCCTTGACTCGGTGCAGTGAGGCGTGGGTCTCGTTTCTTTTTTCATGTGAATGAAGAGTTGAAACCATTTTCCCGGTGCCCTTGATCAGACTCAGCTTTCAGCATAGTTTGAGTATTATTTATTCAGTCAGCTAGTTTTCCCTCGGCACGGAGTATGTGGCACCCCTTGCTGCAGAGAAAAGATGGTCTTTTCCAGATTGACAGTCCTGGAAGCCCTATCTAGGGTCACTATGCCTATGTTGTTGGTTATTGGCTTGAGTTGCAAATTGAGCAGCAAACTGCAAGAATTGAAAGCACCAGCAGCTCAGCGGGCGAAAGATGAGGTTTTCTACTTTGTAAACCCACCAGGGCGTTCTAGTCTGTTGTACAGAAGTGGCAGTGAGTCGCAATCCAGGTGGTGGGCTTGGTTGGGTTTTTGTGCGGTTTGGCAGACACAAAGCACAGTAACTAAGACTCAGGTGTCTACTCTTGGTAGATTTTAACTTGAACTTGGCGCACGGATTCTGGTGGGTCCTCTTCTTTTCGGTCAGTGTTGGAGGCAAAGTCATCACTTAGGCCATGGAAGACTGATTTTGTGTTCAAAATTTTATTAATTATTGAGCTTTGCAGTCTGACCTTGGCCTGAGAGGACTCCTGGTCAAGACTGCAAGGTGAGTGGATGCCGGAGCTGACTGTGCGCTGGGCCCTGACAAAAAAGTGCAGAGTGAAGGCTTGGGTTTGGTTCCTCTGCCTCACTCCCAGCCTTTGGCTTCTCTGAGACCCCTTGTATCAGGGAGAGAGCATCCAGTAAGCAAGGTAAGCACATGATGCTTCCTGTTGCTAATTTACTAATCTGTAGCAAACAGTTCACATGAGTTTGATGTGGTGAAAAGCATGTGAACTATTCCCTAGAGTTTAGTAAGTAAGCACAAGTAAGCCCATTCTTAACTTGCTTACTGGGTATTCAATCCCTGTCAGGGATTGTGGATTTGCAAAGAGGCTTGGATTCTGTAGAGAGGTGCTCTGGGGTTGGGAGAGAGATGGATACTAGCTCGACTTAGAAGCAGAAACTTAGATGTGGTGAGGAAAACACAAATTTTTCACTATAGATTAGTCATTACTGGTAAACTGTGTTTACCTTACTTTGGGGCAATCAGACACTGCCTTCCAGTTGGTTTTCACATGACTCCATTCAGAAGTCAGAACCCCCCAAAATGCTTCCTCTAACTTCCGAATTCTCTAGCCTTCATTTTTCCCCCATCACTCGCCACCAACTAGATGAATATTTGCCTGTTTCTTTATGATTTTCTACCTCTCTCGGGCGAACGTGAGCTTTGTGAACCCAGGGACCTGGTCTGTGATGTACAGCTACAACCCCAGTGTCCAGACTAGTGCTTGGCTCCAAGCCAATGCCTGATCCCTGGGCCAGATCCCCACGCCCCTCCCATCCCCTGCCCCAGGGTTCCATCATGGTTTTCTTCTGAGTTCGCCTGCAGTGGTTGCCCTGATCCCACTCCTTGGAGCCCTGGTGGCGTAGCAGTTACACATTGGGCCCCTAACTCCAAGGTCCGCAGTTTGAAATCACCGGCAGCTCTGGAAGCTGTCAGGTTCCTTCAAGAGTTACAGTCTCAGAAACACACAGGGAGGTTCTACCCAGTCCTGCAGGATTGCGACGAGTCACTGTGGACTTGATGGCCGGAGCTTGGTTGAGTTTATCCCACTCTGTAGTGCATCCTGGTAGCATGATGATACTGCTGATCATTGATTCAGACCCACCAGTCACTGTGTAGGAGAAAGAACTTGACTCCCAGAAACACGACAATGTAGGAAACTTATTTTTTTTTGGGGGGGGCCATACTCTGTCCTATGGGGCCGCTTAGAGTTGGAATGGAATTGACTTGGCAGCACACACTGCTGCACTACCTCACTCTTGCCCTTAAAGTCCTGCCATCCAGTGCCTGTGTGGAAGGCCAAGTGGAAAAGGGATCACCAGTATGGATTCACACTGAACACTGTTATCTATGAAAATCTCAACTTTTGAGACTTGCTGGGAGAATTAAATATGGCAGTCAGTTATAACATTGTCCAGTACAGAGGAAGTCCTCCACAACATTCACTGGGCACAAGAGTTCTTCTAGGCTACTGTTTAATCTGCTACATTGGAATGGTTGTGTCCTGCTCATTTTTTCAAGGTTTAATAAAGGGGACACCATCACAGTGTGGGTTTATTCCTCTAGTATTTGAGCCATGCCACACACCCCGCTTCAGCTCTAGGAAAGTAACTTTTGCTGCTCAGCAATCAATCAGGATGAATTAAACACATCATGAGCAAAGTCCTGCCCTCCCTTCCCCTTTGTCTACACACCCATCTCCAAGCATAGGGGTAGACAAAGAGGACCCCTTGTACCCTTTCCCTGGGTCCACTTCTTAAGCTTTGGCTTTCAGAAATCCACTCACTTCTTTTGTTCTGTGATGATTAGGTAGCAGATAGTGGGTTTATGTCCAAATAAACGCCCTCTTTGTTGCTGTCGTAAAGTCACAATTCTGTTCAGATTTTCATCTCAGTGGCCAGAAAATTCCCAATGAAGGTTACTACAGCAACCTTACCGCTGCTCCCACAAGTATCCTCCCTACAATGGGGCCTTTCAGACTCTGGCCCCCGAGCTGGGCAGTGATTCAGTCTGTTCGAAACACAATGGGGCAAACCAGAATAGAAAGGAACTACACATTGTTTTAGCTTTCCTTTGCCAGCTGAAGCATTTCTCATTGTAACCCATCCCAGTGCTCCATACTCGGTTTATTTTTATTTCTTCTCTCCCCACTGGGGGTACACTTCACAGTTCACATGCCCGATCCTTGCTGTGGGTTTCATGGATGTTTAAATAATAAGAATAATAATTCTGTAGTAGTCCACACACTCCCCGCTGCATGAAGTGGCAAAAACACACCTGAGAAAAGGCAACAGACAGAATCTTGCACTCGGTTCATTGCAGGCACAAGAAACAGCTCTGGGGTCTGTTTGAAGACTACTCTTCCAAATGAATGAATTTTCCTCAAAGTACTACAAAACAACCATAGATTTTATAGAACGAGGAAAATGTTCAATGGGGGTAAAAAAAATAAGAATCAACTTTCTTTTGCTCCATGGCCTGTATCCACAGCCACTGAAAGCAAAACCCACCGAGCAAACACAACATTCATCTACCACTGGAGAGGAATTGGGTGACTTCTTTTTTTTTTTTCAATTAGAGAATGTCATATAGGTTGTTGTTTATTTTTAAACTGAGCTGAGCATGTGAACTGCAGGTATACTGGCAACAGTAGCAACTCCACAAAAAACTGTGGTTTCCTCAGAAAGGTGTTAGGAGGAAACTTTTTGTGTTTTTTTTTTTTTGCCTTTAGAATACTGATGGTCCCCGTGGGTTTAGCGGTTCAAATCCAGCAGCGGCTCTCAGGGGTAGTGCTGGGTAGCTCCCACGACCACCAGAGGGCAGCGATGCCCCCCCCCAAAAAACAACAACAACAAAAAGAATACTGATGGTCTGATACTGATAGAATACTGATAGTTATTCATACTGCTTACCCTATGATCAAACAACTTTTGTTGTTGTTATTGTTGTATACTTAGATCTCAAGGGTTGTTTTATTTCCTCCCCTTCTTTAATGTTTCCCTCATGTTTAAAATCAGTTGCCTTTTATCTTTCTCAAATTTACAAGTCATTTCTCTTTTCCAACCTTTGTTCTCCTCTTTCTGCCCTGAGTTTAAACACAAAATACATTGAAATGAGCTCCCCCGTACTTCTCAGCACAAACAGCTGCTCTGTCATCTCCACCCAAACAAATGGTGAGACCTCTTCCATTTGCGTCCACAAAATATGAGCTGACCTGTGGAGCTCTTGGGTGTGCTTTGGACTCCAACTGCAAAGTCAGTGATTCAAGCCTGCCG
This sequence comes from Nesogale talazaci, assembly GCA_004026705.1. NCBI lineage: Eukaryota > Metazoa > Chordata > Mammalia > Afrosoricida > Tenrecidae > Nesogale > Nesogale talazaci. The sequence goes on from PVJH01009524.1 coordinate 44,190, forward strand.
GCCCTGCCACAGGAAGAACACACGGCCGTCAGCGCCTGCAAAGATGTGTACGTCTCTGGAGATAAAAGTGTGGGGATGGTGCCCAGTCCAACCCCCCACATCAGTGTGAGACACTAAGGGCATCAACAGAGCAGCAAGGGGAGCAAAGGGGTGAAATCCCTGAGGAAGACCAAAAATAGAGTTTAGGGCCAGAACATGGCACCCAATCAGACTCCCCCGCAAAGGACTCTTAAAGGTCAACAATAAACAGACCTTGAACTATTTATAGGCTTTCTTGGGTTTTGTTGTTGTTTTCCTGTCTTGCTTTTGTGCTTATTATTGTCTCTGCATATCTTTAGATAAGATAGGTGGATAAACAATCCAGAGGAGAAAACTATGGGACCAATGGTTTGGGGGGGGAGGTTATAGGAGAAGGGGAGGTGGGGGGGAGGGAGTAGGAAGAGGGGTGTCAACCAACTCAGGGACAAGGGAACAACAAGTGATTTAAAGTCCATGATGATGGAGGGTATAGGATACCGGTGAGGCTTGATCAAGGGCAGTGTAGCTAAGGGGAATTACTGAAATCCAAATGAAGGCCAAACAACATAATGATGGGACAAGAGGAAAGTAAAAGGAAATAGAGGAAAGAAATAGGTGACAAAGGACATTTATAAAGGTCTAAATACAGGCATATATGTATGTAAATATATTTATATATAACGATAGGGAGATCGATCTATGTAAACATTTATTTTTAAGTATTATGGCAGCAGACAGACATTGGACCTCCACCCAAGTACTCCCTCAACAGAAGAACATTTTGTTCTTTTTTTTTTTTGGGGGGGGGGCATCACTGCCCTCAGGTGGTGGGAGTAGGAGGCCCAGCCTTTGCTCCGTGGAGCTGGAATAGAACCTCCATCCCAGTGGGCTGCAGTCCCGCACACAACCACTGCTCCACCGGGGCTCAGCCCCATTTTGTTCTTATAATCCGGCATTCTGGGATGCTCACCTTCCCTATCATGATCGCTGAAGACAAAATGGGTGCATATGCAAATGTGGTAAAGAAAGCTGATGGTGGCAGGCTACCAAAAGATATAGTAACTGGGGAGTCTTAAAGGCTTGAAGATAAACAAACGGTCATCTAGCTGAGAAGTAACCAAGCCCAACATGGAAGAAGCACACCAGTCTGTGTGATCATGAGATTTTGATGGGATCTGGTATCAGGCATCAAAACCCCAGAACAAAACCTCATATCATTGTGTATGGGATTATAACAAAACTTTTACCGAATCGTCTCCCCCAAGATATAACAAACATTAGACATTATTTGCCAACATGTGGTGGGGAGGTCAGATGCATTCAACCTCCAGGCTACTGCCTGCTGTTAAGAACAATGGATTGCTTCTCACTGAAGGCTTTCAACCATCAGTCTGGTCCCCGTGGGAGGGGTTCACATCCTCCTAATGTTGGTTTTAATGGAGAGCCAGAGAACAGGTCAAAACTGCTCACAGACATCCAAAATTAGGCTGTCTCCCTAAATCTAGGATCTGTCCATCTTGTCCTCACATGTGTGCCCCCTTCTCCTCCCCTTTCTATTGGGTGTTTGCCCTTAGAACCCTAAATCAGATCCTTCTCATTGCCGTATAACCTATAGTGCAGCCCCTTCCTGTGACATGTGTCTTTACCTGTAAGTAGCGGGCTTGCACACACACACACACACACACACACACACACACAAGAGATATAGGCCTTGGTTAGCAATAAAGAAGCTCTCTATCCCCTCTCACTCAATCCTGCAGTTCCCACTTTCCACATGGCTCACATGGACCACCAACCTGGGCTGAGGTGAGCAGGTTACCTTCAATCTCTCATCTATCTCTCATATTTTCTATTTATTATAATCCTTACTTATTATCACTGTACAATTGCGCCTACCAGATCTATAATGATTTGTTAGGGGCTGATTCCCTGACAAATATGAATGAGGAGGAGTGCAGTATGGAGACCCAAAGCCCATCTGTAGACAATTGAACATCCCTTCACAGAAGAATCACAAGGAAGAGACAGGTGCAGAATAGCAGCCATGAAACATACAACTTTCCTCTAGTTCTTTAATACTTCCTCCCCACCACTCTCATGACTCCAATTCTACCTTACAGATCCAGCTCGATCAGAGCATGTACACTGGTACAGATAGGAGTTCAAAGCATAGGGAATCCAGGACAGATAAACCCCTCAGGACCAATAATGAGAGCAGTTATACCACCATGGGAATGGGGAGGTTGGGGCAGAAAAGGGTATCCAATCACAATTATCTATATGTAGCTCCCTCTCGGGGGACAGACAACAGAAAAGTGAGTGAAGAGAGACAGTGGTCAGTGTAAGACATGAAAAAAATAAAATTTATAAATTATCAAGGGTTCATGAGGGGGAGGAGGAGGAGAAATGAGCTGATACCAAGGGCTTAAGTAGAAAGAAAATATTTGGAAGGATGGATGGATGGATGGATGGATGGATGGATGGATGGATTGTGATAAGAGCTATATAAGCCCACAATAAAATGTCTTCTAAAAATATCAAAACAAACAAAAAAAAGATTTGTGTATCTTGGATTCCCTGTTTTATGGACTCTTATCTGTAGCATGTTCTGGTCTAATCCGATTTGCAAGGTAGAATTGAGGTCATTATAGTGGGGAGAAGGAAGCATTAAAGGACTAGAGCAAAGTTGTGTTTCATTGGTGCTATAGTGCATTCTGGTGGGTCGTCCCTTCCTTGTGAGCCTTCTGTGAGGGGCTGTCCAATTGCCTACAGATGGGCTTTCTGTTTCTACTCCACGCACCACTGTCCCCTCCCCCCCATCCACATGGGGTATGATTTTGTTCAGGGTCTCAAGGCTCAAGTAGAAAGAAAATGCCATGAAAATGATGATGGCAGCATATGTACAAATGTGCTTGACACAGTGAATGATTGTATGGATTGTGATAAGAGATGTAAGAGCCCCCAATAAAAGTATTTAATTAAAAAAACACTTGTAGTCCTGGAAACCCTTCCTAGAGTCACCATGATTTGGCCCCCCGTGGGCTACTAATTGCAAGACCAGGAGTTCAGAACCCACAGGGGCAATTCTGCGCTGCCCTCTGGGGCTCTGTAAGTCGGAATCACCTCGATGGCTGTGTATTTAGTTCTGGTCTTATGAGTCTGAATCACCTCAATGACTGGTGTGCATGTGTGTGTGTGTTTAGTCACTCCTCAGTAAATTTGGGGGTTTGAGTTCTTGGATTAGTAAAGTAATGCTGTCCCTTGAGCCCCACTCCTAGGAAGGGATGGTTTAGAAATCTTTGAGAGAGTCAGGGCTGCCAGGTGACTTTTAAACGCACCTAATTTGGATCTTCAAGCTCAGGTAAAAAGTGACTTCTGTGGACTTGGGAGTAGAGTGTAATACAAACTCTTCTAGCTTTTTTTTTTTTTGCAATTAAAAAGAATGCAAATATTTACCCAAATACAACTGTAGTCTTCCTGGCAATTTCTGCTCATGGCCTTCTGTGAAGTGCTTAATGTGACTTAATATATTTAACATTTCTCTTGTTCTGTGTTCACTGTCCTTCCCCAAATGGGTCACACCCTTTTGTTTGTTGCTTTTTTCACTTTTAAATGACTGAGTGAGTCAGCACAGCTTTCTGTCTGTCAGTCTCGGTTCTGTTCTGTACATACGATGATTTGTTTTTACAGCCCTGGGCTCATTTATGTAGTCAGCCCCGGCCCCACCTGTCCCACGAGGAATCCAGAGTTGGTGCCTGCTTCCTCAGTGTGCTGCAGACCTGCGAGGAGCATGCTGCTTGACTGGGGTGCCTGGAGAAAGCATTTCTCTACTGGAAAATGATGTCTATCTGGCCTGTCTGGCTGCATGTGAATTTCCTTGAGGTTATTTTTAGCATATTTGAGTGTTCTCATGGTGCTGAGATGGATATATAGTGCTTGAGTGATAAAAAGTCTTAGCTTTCATGCTGGAGAACCGAGTTCGATTCCCAGCCAATACAATGCATGTGCAGCCCCGGGCCATCTGTCAGGGGAGGGCTTAGCGCACCTGGGGGGCAACCAGCAGGTTTCCGTGGTGCTGACGCCTGACACTAGGAAGGAAAGCCTGGAGTTCTGCTTTCACTCACCAACCAATGAGAACTCTGGACTACAAGAGTCTGATCCCAACCAATCATGGGGATGGCACAGGCCAGGACAGCATTTCATTCCAATGTGTTAGGCATCTTTGCCACCAAGGGGTGGACTGTGTTCTGGCCTCAAAGTCCCCGGTTCACCATTTCATTGTGACTTCTCACGACAATGCTGATCTTTCTTTGAACCTAAAGTAGTCTTATCTCAAATAGTCTTTTTGTTCCACCAGCAGGCCAACCATTCATCCCTCCGGCCAAAGAGGGTGGACCTGGAGGCCACTCTGGTGCTGGGAATAAACCCTTAGTATTAGAGTCGAGCTGTGAAAGAGAAGGCCCCCAGGCAATGGATTGACTCCAGGGCTGTAGCAGTGGGCTCCCCTGGAGAACAAGGCACGGGCTGGTAGTATCTCATTCTGTTGTCCATGGGGTCACTGTGGGTGGGAGCCCATCCCACGGTCGCTAACAACAGTAGAGAATGTCTCCCTTAAGACGGACGCACAACTTATTTCATTCTCCTACATCACTTCAATGAAATCAGCAGTGAGTTTCTAAAGCCTCTAAACCCATGTCAGCTATTGTCATTGGGTCAATTCTAACGTGTAGCAACCATATAGGATGAGAGTAAAATTGCCCATAGGGTGCCAAGGCTGTAAACATTGACAAAAGCACATTACCAGGGGTGTTGGTGGGTTCGAACCCTCAACCTTTAAGTTAGTAGCTGAGCCCTTGAACCTGAGAACAAATCATAATTTTTATCAGTTGCTCTGTTTTTACTTTCCTATTTGTCATATAGACATTGTAATTTACCCAATTCTAGAATTCCTTGAGACCGAATGAAATAATGGCTGTAAAGTCCTTCACATGGTGTTGGGCACATGGCAGCTGCCCAGAAGTGAAGCCCTGTAAGCACCTGAGCATCAAAGCACACTGTGAGAAAAGACAGGGCAGCCATCGCCAAATACGCCTTGGGGTTTTCCATAGTGAGTTGGTGAGTTCTCCACTTGTCTGACCCACCCGTGCCCCATAATCACATCAGACATGGCTAGCTGATTTTTTGTTTTTTGTTTTTTGTTCCAGAGAGTGATGTCAGCAGTAGAAATTTACTATTGGAAGGAACTCAACATTTTATAGTTTTGGTTTTTTTCCCATTCCATCTGCCCACAGGACTTTGAGCCACTTGAAAGTAATTCATTGAGTCCTGTCACTATTATTACTTTATCAATCACACGAGATGACAGGGCTCTGTTTCTTCATACATCAAATGTCCCATTAGAGCAAGACTACTGTCTCTGAAAGGAGCTCAGGTGGTACAGTGGTGAGGCATCGGCCTGCCGATTGCAAGGTCAGCAGTTCAAGCCCACAAGCCAGTCTTCTGGAGAGAGACTGGGTTTTCTACTCCCCAAAGAGTTACAGGCTCAGAAACTGACAGGGACAGCTCTACCCTGTTCTTAAAGGGTCAAGAAGCGTTGACGTCAACTCAATGGCAATGAGTTAACTCAAGTCTGTAACTTCCAGGAGCTCATGTCGTTCAGTGCTCAAGTAGTTCAGACCCACCTGCCACTCTGCCAGAGAAAGAGGTGGGAATCTGCTTCCATCAAGGTTTCACCCTTGAAAACCAACTCTCTTCCACTCTGGCAAATGGGTCCCTATGAGTCGTGCTGACTGGATGGCACCGGGTATAACTAGCCCCAGCTTTGTCACCGTAGGTCCTTTTAATGAATAACAAATACCAGCATTTATTTAGCATACTGTGGGGGAGCCAAGGGACCCCTGATGGAGCAGTGGTTACTTGTTGAGCTGCTAACTGCAAGTCCAACAGTTCAAGACCACTAGCCGCTCCTCAGGAGAAAGGTGTGGCTGTTCGATTTCTCAGGTGGAAATACCTCCCTCAGCCTTTGGCTTCAGGTGAGAAAGAATTCACTTCGAAGCCTTGTTTGTGATCCAAGAGAATTTTTAGAAAGGAGAGAAGTTTCAGGTTTTACACGGGCACCCTCAGGGCACTTCCCACCCACACGTGGAGACCCGAGGCCGGAGAGGTGACAGCACAGCTGAGGAGCAGCTGGGAAAGAGGGCCTTCCACTGGGAGTGTGGTCCACGGTACTGGCTGATCGCATTGACTGAATTAAACCCACCTGGCCTTGATAGAGGGTGCTGCCCCTTCCAGGCTGGGAGCCCGAATTTGGAGCATGCCTAGTAGAGACCTGGTGCCAGCTCTGGCTACCTAACAGGGCTGTCCACTTGTGTACAGAATGACAGTCTCAGAAGCCCACAGAGGCCTGTCCTGTCGGGTCACTATGAGCTGGCTTCAACTGGATGGCAGTGAGTTTGAGTTTGGTTTTATTTTGTCTTGTCTTCTGATGGGCTAGCCATCTCATTTAATCCTCTCAAAAGCCCCAAATGGTAGCCCCTATTTCTCCTATTGTAGGGGAAAAGAAAGTGGGGCAGAGAGAGGTTACCTCGAATGGAATCCTTGCAAAGCTTCCTTGAGCCTTCAATTGTAGGAGTGATAAGACCTTTATTTGCGGACAGGCGCACTTTCTCTTCCCTTGGCTAACCTTTCCGTATCTTCTTGTGCAATTTCTGTATCTAGTTTCTCCTGGCTCATCTAAGGAAAGCAAAGTTTACCTGTTTGGAACCTTTCTAAAACCCAGAAGAAGACACTGCAGGGAGCCTGGAGAAGTCTGCAGATTGGTTTTACTTCTCCGTGGCTTGCTTATTGACCTTGGGAGATTGCTCTGTAGGCCAGGGGTGAGGACCTCAGAAGTCCGTGGGCAAGATACAGAAACCCAAGATTCCGGAGCCTGCTGGTCCTGCTGCACACATGCCCCACCCATCCCACAAATAAGATTTGTCGTTTGGGTGTGGCCCCTGAGTGACAGGCCAATAAAACCAAACTCACTGCTACAGAGTTGATTCTGACTCACTCTGCTTCTATGTAGGACAGAGCAGAACTGTCTCTTGCGATTTCTGAGACTGTCAATCTTTCCTGGAGGAGACAGCCTTGTCTTTGACCCATGGAGACAAAGACCATTGACAATGGGTTCAGACTGTCCATCTTTGGTTAGTGGGCCCCTCTTTTAACCCACTGGACTCCTTAATTTGATAAAAGAGATATTAAAACATAAAGTCCTTTTATCCTGTCTACCCTAGGATAGATGTGTAATGGAAGGAATTATGTTCAAGTTCGTACTTGATTCCTAGGCCCCCTTCTAAATTCCTTAAACCCATCCCTGTTTGTTGTTGTTGTTCTGAGACCAATCTTGAAGCCCTAGATATGGGCCATGAGGAGAAAAGCAAGGCAGGCCGTGGGTCCGTCACCTGAGGATGAAGGTTCAACTGTTGATCCTCCTCCATTGTGCTGTCCAGCGCCTGCAGGGTCCTGGCTGACACCAGTCTGCAGTGTGGTTGCTCGGGTGGCTTACTCTCCGGACATGCGCCCACCATGCCCTGCCCCTCCTGACAGCCAATCCTTGGGCTCCATGATCTCAGAGCTCCCTGGTTCTTCATGTGCATCTCTTCCCAAAATCTTAGACCCCAAGCCCTTGGCCAAAGTTGTAAATGACCACATTTTGCCCACCGAGGAGCAGAGAGCCCATTGTGTGCACTGGGTGAGGCCAGATCAGGCAGACAACCAGGTGTGCTCATGGCAGGAACAAGAGAAGAACATGGAGGAACAGGGAGGACTCCTCTGCCTTCTGGCTAGAGGCCATGTGGTCAGGGGATAACCCTTGTCCCTGAGCTTGACGCTGATCCTCCATTTGGGAGGAGCTCCAGAACAAATCGAAGGCAGTGTTTGTCATGCCCTTGAGACATTCCTGATCCATTGCAGACCCTTCCTTCCCTATTTTCTACATCTCCACAGAACAGGAGGGGATTGATCCATCCGGTACCTGCCTCACTTCTAGGAAAATCTTAAAATCCTGTAATTCGTGTCCTTCTAATGTTTCCACATTTGCTCTTTAAAAATACAGCTCCAAGAAGGGCTTGGAATTTTTACTTTAAAAACAAAACAAAATGCCCCCCCCCAAAAAAAAAAACAAAACTAAAAACAAAACAAAACAAAACAAAAAAAACCATCATTCCCTTATGTCCCAAGTATCACCTTTCAGAATAACTGAATAACCTAAATGCCATAAGATATGAGTTGATTATCTGTGCCCTCTTACCGCCACTATTTTGCATGACAATCCTGTGAATACGGCATTTGCAAACCATGAAGAAGAGCTGCCAGGAGGATGTGGAGCCGGATGGCTGGTCCTCAAGTTGATTGCAGCCCTGCTGCCTTCTGCTGATAAGCCTTTGCATATCTTCCATTTTCCTCACAGCCACCTTTAAATGAGGATTTCTTGTTTCTGTGTTACAGAGTGATGGTTCACTTAGTGTGGCAAGAAATTATTCAATTACCTTCCTGCTTTTATTTTTATCTCAATCAATAAAAATGGTCAAGAACCATTGGTGCTGGTGTTTCTGCCTAATTGGTATGTTATCTGCTGAATTCAGTTAGAGAACCTCACTGAGCAGTTTTCCTTGCTTCCGAAACTGTAATTTTCAAATAAAAAAAATTAGGGCACTTAATGTGATAGTTTTCTCCCTCCCCCTTTGACTGGCTCATGAATCTATTAATGAAGTCTTGTCAACAGAGATGCCACATTTAAATCACATTTGGAAGCAAGTTCGATGTAAACACAAACCAGATGCTGTGCAGTCGGTTCTCACTCCTGGTGCCCTGCGTGTCGAGCTTCGGGTCTTGCTTTCCGCACAGCCACGGGCTAGGACTCCCCAGGGAAACCCACCCCGCCCTACAGGAACCCTCGGAGTTGAAGTCAACTCCATAGCAGTGGATACTGAGTGCAAAGCACCCTGGTAGTACAGTTGCTGTTAACCCCAAAGTGGGAGAGCCTTGACCCACAGAGGGCCCTGGTGGTGCTGTTAGGCTATCAGACCCACGAGCCATGATTCAGGAGAAAGATGAGGTTGTCTGGCCCCGTGGAGTTACTGCTTCAGGAAATCGGCAGAGTGGCTGTGAGTCTGAATCCCCTTGATGGCAGTGGGTCCAGAGGGTTTGTTTGGGTTTTTATTAACCTTTATGGAAGCAGGTTGACACATCTCTCTTTCTCAGAATGGCTGGTGGATTTCAAAATGCAAAGATTCTGCAGCTGGGTCCCGAGAGGGTGCACTACCTGGGGTCAAGGACTGTCTGCTGAAGGACTCCTAAGTCCACCCTCCACAGGGCGGCAGCCATTGACCCAAGGGCTCATCTTCAGGGCAATTGTTGGACACCATGGTGGGACATATTTTATGTCATAGAACTCTAGCACTGCAATCACGAGAATGGCACATGTATTGCTACCCTTGTACTGCCCTGCGAGATTTTCCACAGCAGCGGGGGCAAACTTGAGCATGGCCTCACGGGTGTCCCCATGTGTGGAAATGGCAACAAGGTGGACTACCAGGTGGCTGTGTGCACCACACAATGCAGGTTTTATAAGGTTTGTCTTCGTGATTCATTTTATATACACAGGAGAAAGTCACACTGATCGTGTCATGAACAATGCTCTTTAGGAAAGGCAGTACGTTTATAGAAAACCCTGAAACAGTAGCACTGAAGAAACGAACATGGAAAAGTGAAGGCGGTTGTGAAAACTGACTGGAGTGAGTGATGTGTGTGAGCAAAGTCAGAGATCACCGTGAACCCCGGGGGTTGGGCTCACCTCAATGGGAACAAGCTGTCTTTTTTCTTCAAACACTGTGAACAAGGATAGAACATGGAAAGGAAGACAAATCTGAATGCAGACACTGGTACCTTCACAAACTGAACAGGAACTGATGTGAAGACCTTGACTGGCTTGATGTCAAGGACCTTCCATCCTGTGGGTGTCAGAGGGACTGGGAGACCTACAGTTACAAACATTTTCACACCAGGGTCTCTAAAACTGGGGAATCATCAACCTCATCAGGCAGGTCCTGAAGTGAGATTGATATCTGTAATATTTCTGGGACAACCAAAATCTACATAGCTTGTGTGTTAGTCTGGGTAAACTAGAGAAACAAATGCATGGACACACATATGTAAATAAGGAAAAGGTTTATATACAAGAGGAACGGGACATTTAGAAAGCATCTCATCCCAGTCCAGTTCAAAGTCATAAGTCTGATATTAGCCCATATGTCTGATACCAGACTATAAGGTGTCCTTCTGATTCACAAAGTCACAGGCCTGTGGGTGCAGAGTCCTGGAGCCAGCAGGGGTCTCCCCATGGCTCCTCACTTCCAGGGCTCAAGGTCCATCAACAGCATCCAGTAGTGGTAGAAGCAACTCAGTGCTGGCAGGGGTCTCCACGTGGCTTCTCCAGCTTCAGAGGTCTGGTTCCATCAGGGTAAGGCCGTGTGGTTTCTCCTCTGGCTCGTCCAGCTCCTTGGACGCTGCCATCTTGTCTTCTCCATAGTTCGTCGTCTCTGAGACTAACTCCCAACAACTGGGAGATAGCTTCTCATCTCCACGAGGGAAATATCTCGAGATTTCCCAGAAGTCTCAGGAGAAAGCCATGCCCACATGGAGGCCTCATTGGCTACTCAATGACTATCTCCAGCTACTCAATGACTAGACTCCACCCCTACATCTCAAGCATGAAATTGACATAAGCACGTGACTGCCACAGCTTGTTTTTTAATTAATGATAAGAAATAGTGATTTGATATTTATAAAGTGCACAGAGCAGTGCCTTGTACTGTTTGCTCTGAGGCATCCCGTTAATTCATTGACTGTTAGGGAGGAAAAGGGGAAAGCCAGTTATGCTGAGGTGTACACTGTTGGTGATCAGACTCATTTTCATTTCAGGGTATGAACATGTGAAAAAAAATTAATCTTCCAATTGATGGGATATGACAATTAACATGTTGAATGTCTTCAATTTGAACTCTTCTGGATAGAGAAGATGATCTTTGGTGGAGTGACGTCAGACAGGGAGAAAATAAAAGAATGGCTCTTATTGTTTCTTTCCCAGTTGGGGGCCCATGTGTATTTAAAGACAGCTTTACTAGAGCTGCAAATAGGGCCTCAGAATAAGAATGGACATGGAATAATGAAAATGTGGGAAATAGTGTCATAGTTTATGATTTCATTTAATTTATAGAACTTTCTTACCTCTGTTATTTTTTTTGATCTGTTTTTCTTTTCACTGTAAAAATAGCTCTGTGTGTATGTGTGTTATTTATAAGCACATGTTCAGTAGAAAAAGCCATACAGAAAAGTCACAGAGAGAAATAACCTTAATACCTAAGCTCACCACCATCTATTGGACCCTGTAGGACAGCGGTTCTCAACCTGTGGGTAGTGACTCCTTCAGGGTGGGGGTGGGGGGAGGTCAAACGACCCTTTCACAGGGGCCGCCTGATTCATAGCAAAATTACATGGCAAAGTTACAGTTATGAAGTAACAACAAAGATGATTTTACGGTTGGGGTCACCACAACCTGAGGAGCTGTGCTAAAGGGTCGTGGCAATGGGAAGGTAGAGAAAGGCTGCTCTGGGACAAAGTAGAACTGCCCCCTTGGGGTTCCAACCCTGTAACTGCCTGTGGGGCTAGAAAGCCTCGCCTTTCTCCTCTTGTGCGGCTGGTGATCTCAAAAGGCCGACTTTGCATAACCACTTATTTTCATACCGACAGTGTCATTTTCCATAAATATAATTTCAATGCAATTAAGAATATGTGGGCAACTTACCACCCCTTATTTCTTTTTATAAATTAGATCAGAGTTTAGACTTCAGATCAACTTCGTGTTCAATAGCTTAAGCCACTCGTCAAGCCCCCTCATACTTTTTTTCTGCCCCCTTACTAAGCTTCGCTACCGCCAGCCCAGTGTGTGCCCATCGTCCTTGCTAAGTGATCGCTCTCTTCACATACACGCAAGCTTCCCTCTGGAGGGATGGGAGGTCAGTTCGATTACCAGAAGAGCTGTCTCTGGCTGTACAGTGAGTTAGTGAAGTCAGCACTGAGCTGCCAACCGAGGGGTCCAACCCCATGCCCCCTCCATCTGGACAACGGTGTGGCATTCTGCTTCAATAAAGACATACATGCCTTGGAATATGGCTATAGTATACATCCACCCTGCACTATGGGGTCACTGTGAGCCCCCCTGGACTCGTGGCGGGGGGTGTGACTGGTTTGGGATGACTGTCCATCCTGACTCACCTCACCAAGCTTCTGCGGGCAGCAGCACAGCTTCTGGGTGTTACCACTCTTGTCTGAGTTGAGTTCCTGGGGGTACCCAGGGACAGCAGAGCTTAGACCCTACGTTGTCAGATTAAATCCACCCAGAAGATGTGCGTCCCGAAGATCTCATTCCAAACCCTCCGGCACCGAAAACTCCAGGAAGCACACATCCACTCTGAAACACGTGGAGTCAAGGCCACTCAGTGGCATCAGGCCACTGGTCTACTGAAACACAGAGGTTTGTGTGAGACTGCTTGACTGCACAAGGTCTCCACAGGGGGCTGGTTTTGCTAGTCAGTTGTGGCAACAGTCATGTGTCTTGAGAGAGTCCTTGCCTCGTGACACACAGCTTCCCTTCTGTGCTCCAAAGACGCTAAATGATAGGCTCCCTCTCATCGTGGACTGCTTCTCCAGTGGAGAACCTGCCTTCTAGAGGAAGACTGACTCTGGCCAACCCTGGACAGGAGAGCACTGTATCCATAGGAGTCCATCTGAACCCACAGCAGACAGTCTGTACTTGGCCTTGAAGATGGTATTGGAAGTTGAGCATGAGTGTAGCAGAAAGAGGAAAGAAGAGAACACGGAACCTCCCCTAGCCATGTCTCAGCCTTGCCTTTGGTTTCAGGGACAAAGTGAGATAATGTGTGTGGAAATGCTAACCTTAATGGTGAGGTCTTGTATACATAAATGAATAGAGCCAATGAGTTCAGTGCTGGGTTGCTAATCCAAGGTTGGCAGATCAAATCTACTGACCACTTTCTACTACTGCAGGGACAAAGATGAGGCTGTCTGCCCCTGTAAGAGTTATAGTCTCGGAAACCCTATGTAGCAGGGGTTCTCAACCTTCCTGAGACCCTTTAATACAGTTCCTCGTGTTGTGGTGAGCATCAACCATAAAATTATTTTCGTTACTACTTCATAACTGTAATTTTGTACTGTTACGAATCGAAATGTAAATATCTGATATGCAGGATATATTTTCATTGCTACAAATGGAACATAATTAAAGCATAGTGATTAATCACAAAACAATCTGTAATTATATATTGGAAGGACTGAGCCCTGGTGGTGTAGTAGTGGAATGCGGGACTGCAGCTCACTGGGTTGGCGGTTCAAATCCAGCAGCAGCTCTCCAGGTGCAAAGCTGGGCCTCCCACTCCCACCAGAGGGCAGTGATGCCCGCCAAAAAATTATATATTGTGAAATATTTATGGTCTTAAATATTTAAGACCATATTTCCCGATGGTCTTAAGCGACCCCCGTGAAAGGGTCTCTTGACACCCTTCCCCCCCAAAGAGGTCACAACCTGCAGGTTGAGAACTGTTGCTATATAGCGTCACTGAGTCAAAGCTGATTCACTGGCAGCGGGTGTTGTTGTTGATTTAATTGTTGTTATTGTTGAGTGCATCTTTCGTATTCACTGAACCCTCCTCCCCCACCCCTCTTCCACATACCTACCCCTCAGGATACCTCCTCACTCTCCCACCTCCTCTCCCTCACTGACCAGAGGCAAGTCCATCATTCTAGGCCTTCATTTTCCCATCCATAAAATAGGAATCATAATACTTTCGTGTCTTGCAGGTGCCATAATTGGTAATAATTCAGTAAATGGTTCAATGTACCAGGTACCTAAGGATTGAGGGCTCACACTCTAATTCCTCCAGAAACACATCCTCCTGGTAGTCACTGTGGTCCAGGGAAGCACCCACTTGCTTCAAATACACATTTCATACCATCAAAATATTAGTAAGCATACATCCTACAATGAGCTATGTCACAAACTCAATGCTGGCTTACCTGTGCCTCGCACATAGTACACAAACAAACTTTGACATTTGGTTTTACCATCATTTGAAATGGAAGGTTATCTTTCCAGTCAAATATCACAAACACAAAAGGTAGACTTCCCAGGCTGCCAGCTAAAAGACTGCGCTCCAACAAACAGTTCCATTCCTTTTCAGTTATGGCTCACCGGGACAGAAAAGTCCGGGTAAAAGCCAGCCCAGCTCAATTGTACGCTCAGGGTTTCTGGTTCCCAGTAAGAATACAGTTTATCTGTTTGTCGGGTCGATGCCTTTGTTATTTGCAGTATTCTAGCTCAGTTTTTCTGAAAATCAGGTCTGCTGTTCCAGGTTCCCGTGGGCCTTGTAAGAGACCCAGCCAGACATGTTAATATCTTGTCATGCAGACAGCATCTCCCAGTTCACCTCCTAGACCTGGAAGCAGCCCAGCAGCCCAGTCTCAGAGTGATGATCCTGGCTTTGGGCTTAGTTGGGTCAGTGCCCAGCACCGTCTCAGAAAAGGCTAGATCGTATTGGCATGGCTTTCAATGCTTCTATTTATTTTTAAATTTTACTAACACAAGCATATAGTAAAAAGAAATAAACTGTTCAGAAAATTCTACCATACAAAGTGAATGTCTTCCCTCTCCCCAAACCCCAAATATACCTTTTAGATCTTCCCAGAAAACGATAACACTCGGGCCTTTTTAAAATGTTTGAACAAGTCCAATTATATACTCATTGCTTTGCTTTTTTTGTGTGTGTGTGGGCATCACTGCCTCTGGTGGTCGTGGGCGCTACCCAGTGCTGCTCCTGTGAGCCACCGCTGGATTTGAACCCAAGCCGGCGGGCTGCAGTCCCGCACTCAACCACTTACGCCACCGGGGCTCAGCCCGCTTTGTTTTGTTTTGTTTTTTTAATCGAGCACTGTATCATAATGCTTTTTCTATGTCAGCCCATGCAGACTCCTCTCAACAGGCTAAAGCATCGTCTGGTGAAGCTCTGCTATGGCGAGCATCCTTGTACAGAAAGTGCGCCCTACTCCTGCCGACACCAAACCCGACCCACTGCTGCTGAGCCCACTGCAACTCTTGGCTACTCCTCCAGGCCCCCGTAGGGTTTCCCAGATTGTCATCGTCACCAAAGCAGGCTGCCACATCATTTCCTAGTGGAGTTGCTAGTTGCTACCTTTTGTTTACCTCGCAGCTGCTTAACCATTGCCAGTGTTCCTTTAGCACAGTAGTTCTCAACCTTTCCACTGCCATAACCCTTTAATACAGTTCCTCAGGTCGCGGTGACCCCTCCCCCCCCCCCAACTAAGATTTTTTTCACTGCTACTTCATAACTGTCATCTTGCTACTTTATGAATCGGATGACCCAAAGGGGTTGCAACGCACAGGTCAAGAACCTCTACTTTAGCAGATACACGTGCCAAACAAACAAAAACTAAAAGTAAACCTGTCGCTCGAAGCCACATCTGACTCAAAATGGCCCTGACACCTTCTGTAAAACTTTCAAAGTTTCATTGCTGGGCGAAAGAGATGAGTTCTCGTTTTATTTAGTGAGCTAACTGTTTTGACACAGGTCTGTGTACCTAAAGTTTTGACCCCAGTTCACAGATCAGGCGCCCTGGTTAGGGGTTGCCAGCGGTAAGGTCCGCAGTTCACAACGCAGTTGCCCCGAGGGAGAGAGGCAGGCTTTCTCCCCCCCCCTCCCCCCCGGTACCGGTACCGGGGCGGTCCAGCCGGTTCGATAGGGTTGCTCCGAGTCAGAGAGGACTCCACGGCTGTGAGTTGGGTCTGTTTACAAATGTCCTGCCTGGAGAAGAGGGCGGGTCTTTCCTGATGGTCACACCCTCCCGGCTGGCCCTGCCCAACGGTGGCCCGATCGAATTACCAGGCACATTGCCTGGGCTCCTGTCTTTGGGTTACTGAAACTGTCGGTTCCGCCCAGAAGAAGGGCACTTTCTCTCCTCCGCGTGCACTGGGACTCTGACCTGAGTGTTTGCAGAGCCCGTCGGGCGGGCGGCGGGCCAGGCTGCCCGGAGCGAATTAAGCCCGCCTGGGTGCAGAAGCTCACCTTTGCTCGGCGTAGACTCCGCCCCGCCACCTCACGCCTTTCCAGAGACCGCTGGGTCATTCTCTGAGTCAGGGCCTCCTGGGCCTCAGGGCCACCTCCCGGATGAGGACACACGAGGCCATTGTGTGGCTGTGGGAGGGCCTCCTTTCCGGAGTTTATGTGGGAACCAAGGGCCTTGGGAAAGGGGTGAAGGTTTACAGAGTAGGTCGTCAGTTTCACGTTCAACATCACTGGCCTCTTGCTGAGCGGGATTGCTTGGAAAGCGCCGTGGAGACCTGGGAACCCGGATCTCGAGCTCTCACTGCCGACCTGGCGGGATCTTGCCTCCTGCGGGTAGTCCGGTTGGCGCCAGAACCCTGGGCAGGAGGTGCAGTCTTGGAAACAATGGGGCCGCTGTACCCTGTGCGCTACAGTCGTCGCTATGAGTGGGAGTCCCCTCCATGGCAGTAGGTTGGGTTTGGAAATTTAAGAGTAACTTTTCATAATTACCATCATTTTCATGTTCACCGCTATGCCAGCAGCTCCTCCTTGGAGGTGTTTTAAGATGTGATCCTTTCTAACAGAGCAAAGAAAGTTTTACCCACTCGGATGAGAAGGAAACGAGTTCTCGCTTGATAAACAGGGACTTCACCCTGTGAGGAGCATGCCCTGCTCATGACAAAGGGGAAGTCCCCCAGGGCCTCCCTGTCCCATGGCACCACCGGTGGCCCACCTGCCCAGCCAGGTGCTCAAGTCCATGTGGGGCAGGGTGAGACTTCCTAGCCTCCCCCTTCTAGGTCAGGCAAGGTGGCTCTGCCTTGACTCCCTGGGGCGACATTGTGTAGGGGTTGGGGTTCACGTTCTCCCTGATTCTGCAGCTGAGTCCTAGGATAGTCTCTGGGGAGGTCAGGGGCCACGGTCCTAGGGAAGCCTGCTATATCCCTGCCCATGGACTTCTTGCTTGAACTGCGAGGGGGTGAGAGCCTCTGTGCCGGCCTGTGTGGATGCCAGCTACCTTGATGGCATGTCCATCCCGAGGTGTGGCTGTCATCGGCCTGCCAGGTGGCATCAGACCTTTGTCCTTGATGGGATGCGGAGGTCAACTTTCTCCCAAAGGCTCCAACTTGCTTGGCCCCTCTCGGCCCTCCTCCTGTCACCCTCCCAGAACGCTTTTATTTTGTGGGGAAGAGGATTGGAAGGTGGCATATAAGAGGCAGCCAGTAAACAAAGAAATTAAAATTAGAAAATTTAGCGTGCTGTCATCTAAGCCAGGTTATTCATAGTATGCTAGATCTTGGTGAAGTTTAAATCTATGTAGCATTTAGGATAGCCTGAGAGAGGGCAGGCGGGTGGATTTGTGAGAGGAAAAGAGTTTGATGACCAATTGGATATAGGAATTGTGTCTGATCCGAAAATAACTCTCCTGCTTCCACTGTTTTCCAGTACAAAAGACCCCAATCTCAAGTGTAATGTAAAGGAAAGGGACAAAGACAACACAAAGGTGCAGGTACGTTCTTCAGATGAGACAGGACATCAAAATGATGTCCAAAGATTCAGTCAGGGTGCTAGTTAAAGAAGGCATGGAACGAAGACTGTCGTGAATTCATACTCGGTGGCAGATCTGTGGGACTGCAGAAGCAGGAAGAGGGCCCTGTGGGGGACAGGTTCATGCTATCCCTGACAGAGACCTGCCCAGGTGATATCCTAAGGGCCTGCTGAGGGTAGGGGAACTACTTCCCAAGGCCCTGCATCCTTCGCTTAATAACCAGAAAGAATTCAATGGAGCCCTTAATCTAGGGGGGATCTCCACAAGTGGATTTTGGACTGTCTTTGCCTTTTGTGAACCAGGTGCTCAAAATTTAAGCCATAATACACAGCTTTTGATGTTATAATCTCCCCAAACTTCCCCGAAAAAAAAAAAAGGAAATAGAAAACAAAATAAATCCACTGCCTCTGACTGCATTCTAACTCATGGCAACACTACATAAGGTGTCTGCGACTCTAAATCCTTAGGGAGCAGCGACCTCTTGGTTCTCCCCCTTGACACTAAGAAAAGGTGGTTATTACCAAAGACTGAAAAATTAGTGTCTTTCTGGTGATGAATCCAACTTTGAACTTGATATGCTGTTGCCACCTTAAACTCAATACAACGGAATAATACAATACAAACTCCAATCCATTCCTCGGGAGAACATGTGAAAGACACCATGTGTGGAGACTTGCGCTCAAGACCTGCTTCTTGCTCGGTTGCTTGGTACTTGTAATAAGCCCTTCTCGCGGGATGTTTGGCATATTAAATTAAGCAACGGCTATAAATCAAGCAAGTCATCACCTAGTGTATAGTAAGGGCTTAAAGGACCGAGTCCTTCTGCAGTGGTTGCGCGAGGACAGAGAATCTGTGCACGCTCCCGGAACTTGGGCAGGAGCCTTCGGGAACTGCACAGGGAGCGCCAGTCTGACAGAAGACTAGCTGCCATTAGAGGGCGGAGGAAACCACCTCGGAGATGGGGCAGGGCAGTATTGTATGCCCACATACAGGAAAAGGAGAGAAAAGAATGGACACTTGGGCCCCAAGGCCACCCTGGGTTACCTTGAAAGTCGTTTCTGTGGATCAATACAGAAGCAGACGCTATGATCGCTTGTGTCCCTTGTAGGCGTTCAACAGCTTAGTGATAGCTCTTCTGTTTCGTTCAATTGTGCTTGACATTTTTCAAAGAGAAAACCACATTTGGATTCTTGAGAAGCTATTGGGGTTAAAAACTGGCAAGCAAACATTCCTGGTAAGACGTTTCCATTGCGTTCCTCTGGGACACTGGTTTTCTATTCAGGGCAACTTTTGTGAGGCCCTGAGAGAAAAGCCACACTGGACGGAGGAGGGAAAGGGAGCACGAGAGAGGGCTTGTGAAGGGGTCTCACTGGCCGGCCATCGTGAGCGTGGTGTGCACAGAAAGCCCCGGGGCCCAGCTGCGGTCAGTGTGTTCTTTGCTGCCTCCCCCACAGCACCTTCTTCTGCTCTGCCACAAGAGGAAGAGGACGTGGCAAGGGCTGAGGTAATTGTGTAGAAATGGAACTGCGTGTGGTTCTGAGAAGGCCAAAGATACCCCACAGACAGTGCCCTCTGCAAGACCGCAGGGGTGGCAAGCTGCTGAGCCCCCTTCCTGACGCTCTGAGTCCAGGGCGCTGGTGGGTGGACTTTTCCACGGGTGGCCCCCGTCGTGAGGGATATTTAAAAGTGACTTTTCTGAGAGTCTCTTAGAATTTGCCATTGACTCTGTCCTCATTAGAGAAAACATTAGGCAATGTAACATTTTTCCTCCCAGTAATAAATTACTTGATGGAAGTGAATTTGGTTTTCGGAAAAGGAATATGTGGGTGTTTTTTTTTTAATCTGTCAGTTTCATTCTTGAAGGGATTTTATGGCTGGAATTTTTCAAAGAAGTTCCCCTTCTTCATTTCATTCAAGCTCTTTGTCCTCTTTAACATTTACTTTGTATAAATCTTTTAATTCTGGTAAGAAAATATGCAACAAAACGGTTGTCACATCCCCATTTTCCACGTGTTCTGCGTCATGATGTTGATTGCACTCACCATGTAATCAGCCACCCGTTCTGAATTTAGCGGTGTAAGGGTTATTTTTAAGCACGTGCAGCATGTTCCTTCTCTTCCGGAGCCCCTGGTCCCTTCCTCATCATCCTCTGGATGTCTGGGCAGGCGACCTTTCTAGAAGCCCTCCTTCAGCAGGGCTTCTTATCTTTGCTGAAATTCCCCCAAAGCATTGACCTCCAGAAGAGGACCGGGCCCTGAGTTTTATCACTTCTGCCCTTGCATCATGAGTAGAGTCCGTAGGTTAGGAGGGAAGGGAACACCTTCCAATAGTTTGCCAGGGAGTCATTCTCAATATTTTATATGAATTAGCTTTTTTTCTCTTCTGGCAATTGTAGTTCATTGTAGAAACTCTCCCTCCTCGGGTCTCCCCTGAGAAATCCCACATGGTTTCAATCCATTTCAAGTGGCACCTTCTCAGAGTAGCTACATGAGCCACTCTCCCCTTTTTAATGTATTCTCATATGGACTTGGGCACAGTGATCAAGCTGCCAGCCATGACACATGCCCTTCAGCAGCGGTGAGTGCCCCAAGTGCACAGCATGCCACTAAAGGGAACACACAGAGACCCCTCTACAAAGCCAACTGCAAGGAAACCCTGCCACCCACAGGGTGCTCCAAAGTCTTCCCGGGGTTCAAGTGTAAGCATAACATCCAACAAGGGCCAGTCTTCTTGTCTGCCTTAGCGTGGACTGTGATCCAGTCATCAGAATGTCACTTATCTTCTGAATGGGTTAGCCCATTCCTCCTCCTTCCTGTGTATACCTGTGACCCATTATCAGAACGAACATGGGAAACCGGTGTCCCATTGACATTATAGAGGACAAATAATTTGGTTGATTTGAATATTTATAACAATATAATCTAGTGATTGCATGATATGTGTTTTGCCACTGATAAAAGTCTGTGATACATTTACAAAACAAGTCTCATTTCCCCTCTCTATGGTTCTTTCCAATGATAGATTCTATAAAGCAATAAAGGGGCCCTGGTGCATAGTGCTTACAAGTTGGACTGCTGACCGCAAGGTCAGCGGTTCAAAATCACCAGGTTCCTGAGGGAGAAAGAGAACCCTTTCTACTCCGTAAGAGTTACAACCTCGGCAACTCACCAGGGCACTTCTACCTTCCCTAGGGGGTGGCTGTAAATCAGAATGGCAGTGAGGTGGGGTTTTTTTGTTTTATTTTTTTGGCAGTGAGTTTTTTGTGAGATCGACAGGACTACCAGAGAGAGCCATTTGTTGAGCTTATATTCTAGGCTCATGACAGACTTCCTATGTGCTGCTGTGTTTAGTCCTTGCAGCAACTCCTGGAGTTCGGCCTTCTGTTTTATAAATGAGAAAACATAGGAAACCCTTCCCACTTCATTAGTTTGCAGGTGGGAGAACTGGAACTTGGGTCCAAGCTCTTTATTTTTAATCATTTTATTGGTGACTCGTACAACTCTTATCACAATCCATCCATCCATCCATCGTGTCAAGCACATTTGTACAGATGCTGCCATCATCATTTTCAAAACATTTTCTTTCTACTTGAGCCCTTGATAGCAGCTCCTCACTTTCCCCCTCCCCTGCCCCTCCCTCATGAACCCTTCATAATTTATGAATTTTCCCCCATGTCTTACACCGACCGCTATCTCCCTTCGTCCACTTTTGTGTTGTCCATCCCCCTAGGAAGGGGGTTATATGTCCATCTTTGTGATTGCTTCCCCCTTCCTCAGGTTCAAGATCTCCTGCCATCAAAGACACCCTTCTCACTCTAGCTCCTTCTGCTGCATTTCATTTGAGACTATGTGGGATATTAGTGGCTTACAATAAAAATCCAGAAGGCAGCCAGTTATCCTCATCGTTGTGTGTTCTGTGTTCACAGGGGAGCAAGGGCACCTACCGGTACCACTGGCAGAGCCACAATGTCAAGCACAGCGGTGTGGACGATATGGTGCTGCTGTCCAAGATCACCGAGAACGCCATCGTGGAGAACCTGAAGAAGAGATATCTGGACGACTACATCTTTGTATCCTTGACTGGTGTCTCTGAAGGTCTACAGGGAGGCCTACCAGCCGAGTGTGGCTTTACCACTGAAACAGGGAGGCACAGCTGAAATGCTGAACCGGTGTCCTTGTCACCATTTCAGAAAGAGGCTTTGCGGTGTGGGGGTGGGGGCGTGTGACTTGGTGTAGGCTGTGGCAAGGTTATGGATGACGACAAGGCTTTCCTGGTATTCCACACGAGCCGGCCTGCAGCTAGTGCTCTGCTGGTTTGACCTCTGACACCACGCACGTGGAGTCTCAGAAAGTCTCGGCTGCAGAACATCTTCTTGAGAGAGTGACCGACTTGGAAAACGGAGTCAGTTAAGTCTAGGCTTAAAAGGCTTAGGAAAGAGTGCATCATGCCAACAACAGCAAAAAAAGTTTTTTGCAAATATGTTACATTATTATGTTTGCTAAAAGAAGCATGAGAGTAAAGATCAACTTCTTTTAGTTTTGCATGTCCAGTGTTGTTGTTGTTGTTGTTGTTAAATAGAACTTTTTAAAAATTCAGCATGGAAATTCCACTCAGATGTGTGTTGACTGCGTTGCAAGCTGAGAACTGCCCTGTTTGCTTACGTTGCTATCTATCGCATGCTTAATAGACTGTGGTCTAGTGTCGACATGATTTCTGTGTGCCCTGGGAAACAAACAGAAAATGGGTTACTTGCTCTGTTCCTCGATTCTGTTCACTTCAGTGGTCTGGAATCAGACCTACAGTGCCTCTGAAGTTGGCCTTCAGGGTAGGGGTGGGGACATCCAGGCCTCGGGCCATCTGAGGCCCATGATGTCAGTACCAGCTGAAATCGCTGGTACTAGCCTCGTCCACCTCACCGAATAGAACCCAGTCCAGCCATCACATGCCAAACCAAGACTACGGCCATCTAGTCCCTTCTGACTCGCTGTGGCCCCTAGCAGCGGGTGGAACTGCCCCTGTGGGTTTCCAAGACTGTCACCGTTCACCATAGGAGAAAACCCAGGGAGTGCATGGTGCTCTCTGGAACGTCAGACCTTGTGGATTGGAGCCCAACTCGTACCCACGATGCCACTAAGGTTCCTTTCGCCATCACCCTATAGAGGAGTTAATGAAATGTTGGACAAAATATCACAGGGTCATTTTGAGGCTGACACTCTACTCAAATGGTTCTTGGCAGAAAAAATAGCCCTCCACCCTGGCCTGAAGGAAAGACGCTTGCAGCAGAGGTGAGCATTGCTGGCCTCGTCTGACATCCCCGTCGCCACATCTCCATGCTCCATCCTTCTTCACCTCCGCTACTCCAAGTGTGCCTCCCAGGACCTACGTCTTTAGGGGGGCCATAACTCGTAGCAGTGGCCATGGAGGTTTTCCAGACAACACACAAAATCAAGGAGGTTTATTAGGGAAGCCTGTCTGCCACGTGGTCCCCTGTTGGTCTTTTGCCTTCATGGTCCAGGAAGGCAGCCCACTCGTCACCCCCATCCCACGGTTCCCTTGGGCCAGGTCAGAAGAAGGTGTCCCATGGTCTTGGCTCTGCCTTTGGGAGCCTCCTCGCCATGGGCTGAGGCATCTGGTCTCTGCAGCCTCCGCCACGTCAGACCCAGACCTTGAATCTGCTCTTGTCAGTCCGAGCTCCTAGATGCAGCGGCCGAGAGAGGGCAGGAGGTCCCTTTGAGGACGCATGTGTGCCTGCCCAGGCCTTAGTGCTTTCAGTCACTTCGTGGGCAGGTAAGGGTTGGACACTGAATACAGAAGAACGAAGGCAAATCAATGCATTTGAATTACGGTGAGGGCAAAGGATAACAGAAGGACCACATACTGCCAAGAGAACAAACAAGTACATCCGCTTTGGAAGGAGAACATCCAGACTGCTCCTTAGAGACAAGACGGTGAGACCCTGTCTCACGTACTTTGGACACGTTGTCAGGAGAGAGCAGTCCCTGGAGGAGGACTCCCTGCTGGGAAAAGAAGCTGGGCAGGGAGAAAAGGAAGGCCCTGGGTGAGATGGACTGGTACGTTGGCTACCTCCGTGGGCTCAAGCCTGAGCTCCCTGTGAAAGTGGCGTAGGCCAGCCTCTGTTCCTTTGTTCACGGCTCGCTATGAGTTGGAACCGACTGGACGGCACTTAACGACAACAAGGTTTCCAGGGTTCTCCCTCCTGCCATTGCTTCAAAGATGGCTTAGAGAAGGGGGTCCGGGGGTAATGGAACTTGACCTGTGCCCGTTCTTAGTGTTGCGTATGTCCTGTCCGCATAGCCCCGCCCAGTCCTTTGGTAGAAGGTCCCTTTCAGAAGCGCCCCTCCACGACAAGCTTCAGCGGAACGATGGTAGAGGTGTAGAGTCTGTCTGGCAGTGGCCGAGAGTTTAGCTTTGATGTTGGTGGCGGCTTCTGACAGGGTGGCGTTTGGTGAGTGGCGTCGTGCTGCTGCTGTTCGCTGCGTGCACACAGACGGCTGGGCGGGAGTACCTGCTTCCAGGTGCCTCATCTTCTCAGCTCGCACTCAAAGGCTTCACCATTTGCACCCCCAGGGACTCGAGGGACACTGCATTTTTAGAAATTCATCCCCCAAGCTCCCAGCGTATTGAGGAATTGTTTTCTCAATGATGGGCTCTACTATGTTTTCTTTTTACCTGGTTTCATTAGTGGTTTTTTTTTTTAATGTTATTAGTGGGGTTCTTTTTTACCCGGTTTTATAGCACTGTCCCCAGCCCCTCCTATCCCTTCCCCGGTGATCTGTGTTCCAAAAATTGAATTGTAAAGTCACTTACTGGGAGTTTGAATTCATTTTGTCATAGAAACCATTTCAAGGAGGACTGATTTATCTACAAGTTATTTTCATAGGAACATGATTTTTGAGAAGCTGTGTAATAAATGGCGGGGGGGGGCCGCGGGGGAATGGCTTTACCAGTGCCAGTGTACCTTCCAGAGCTCCTAGCCTGGGGAGGGGTAGAGAGATGGAAACACAGACGAATTTACATAGACCTAGCTGGAGGCTTGGTTGAGAAACAATGACTTCACATTTTGATGTTTTTGTTTTATAAAAGTTTCTGAGGGGGTTTTGGTAGCGGCACTTTTTGGTTTCCTGCATAATTCTTGACAGGGAGCATGTATTTAGTGTTCATTGAAAACTTGTTGACTCTCAAGACTTGCTTTTTAAATCGAGACAACAGAATTTTTAAATGACTCACAGAGAGGGGGCTGATTATGTGCATTTGAATTAATGCCATTGAATCAATGACTGACTCATCTTGTATCCTACTAAGGAAATGAGTTACTTGACCACTAATGACTTGGTGTTTTAGAAATCTCTACCCACTCGATAGATGGGAAGCCTAACATAAATGCGCTTTCCATCAGTGGCACAAAGTAGCTTTCAGCACTGAAGATGCCTGATGGCTCCTTGGATGTTTACGAAACAATACCGAGGGTTTGACTGCAAGTCTTCTCCTCTGATAAGACATAAAGGCCCCCCTAGATCATGCCAATGTTAATATTGTAAATAACCCCCTCCCCACCAAGCTTTTAATAGTTACAAAGAGATCTGATTTCACATGAAGTCATAAAATTGCTCATTTTACCTCTCTCACAGCTCATTCCAGCACAGTGCCTTGTATTGAAGATCAGCATTTAGAACAATCAATTGTTCATGCATTGAGGCTAAATGTATATTTCTTTTCTCTGCATTAAGTACAAAAAAAAACCTACTTTAACATGCTGACAGTTTGCCAATAAGAATCCATCCTTTTCAACTACCAACTACTTATCCCAAGACAAGGGAAGTTTAACTTATTACGTGCTTTTTTTTGTCCCCAATGTTGCTAAACTTCTTACAATTCCTTTCTAAAATTTGATGAGGAAAAAAGTACAACTTAACCCTTGGGCTTGGCCAGACATCATTTCTAGACAACTGTGGTGGATGAGAAGATTCCTTATGCAAAGCACTCCCAAGGTCAGGTGGTCCTACTTGTTTTCATTCAGTGGCCTGACTCAATGGGGACTTGGGCTCTAACTCCTTGAATTAGGAGTTGAGGCTTGTGTCAGACCCCTCTGACCTCAACACGGTGCAGTCATTCTGACAGAGGTGAGAACTTTGGCATCAATCGCACATTGAGGAGGACAGTGTGTTGTCCTCACATGGACATTGGTCTGGTGCCAGGAGTCTCGGCTCAAGTTCACCAATGTGACATGCTGTCTCACCTTCCCGTCCCCCACGATAAAACCAGGGAAGTTGATTCAGTCTGTGTGGGAGGTTTGGGGAATTCACCATCTATTAAATGTTTAAACCCTTAGTTTTGTTTAAGATGATTAAAAGCAAACATATCACAGTTCACAAAAGAAAGACGGCTTTGACACCAAAAAAGTAAAAAGGAAATGCTCTAGAGAATAAAGGACGGTCCTGGAGGCTGAATAAATTGAGCTCTCCGAACAATGCAATACATTCTTTCCTTCTGTCATTTTGCTACAGATGGTTACTCCTCTCATTGATCCACAGAGGAAGTCTTTGGGAACCAATGAATTAAAAGAGGTACTGGGTGCCTCCTGTCACTCATGTTCCATTAAACATGCTGGTGGTCATTTTACCCTTCAAACTTTTTTTTGAGTTATAGTCCTATGTCTCTGTACATTTTTAAAAGTTACTCTTAGGCCCCACCTTCGCCACTAAAGACTATGTCGATGGAGGCAGTTGTATGAATCACCTTTTCCAAAGACACACCTGAATTACGTAGTAGGGAGGGGGCGGGTTGGTGGAGTTCTCTGGCAAAGTGTCCTAAACTTAACCAGAGGAAACCGACTGCTTTCTCCGGGAAACAGCTGGGGCTAAGACAGGCTAGTGAATAAGCAGGCCATGCTCTCGTTTGCCTCACACAGCAAACTTCATCTGTTTTCTTGACGTTCTAAATGACTGTCTCTTGTCTCGGTGCTTCTGCTGGCAGGCACAGAAACAGGTTGGATTACTTATTTCAAACCAAACTCTGTTTTTCAAGAAATTTAGAGAGCAGCTCTAGGCTTCCTTCATGATAAGCTGAGTCATTGATTCAGATTGACCTTGAAGAATCTGAAAAAATTTCATTCCTTCCCCATTGAGCTTGTTCTTAATGGGCCTGACGTTTTGATGTTCTGTCACTCACTCAGTGAGCATTCACACTTGAGAAGATGTCTCCTTGGTGACAAAGATGTCAGTTGCCAAAGGAGGTCAAAGCAACCAAATCCATATTTATTGGGCAAGTTGAAGGCTTCATCACAGACAGGGATTTGTGGGAAAATGGCATCATTAGCCGCAGGGCATGTCTTTATTCTTTTTTATGCTGTGGTCACTTAGTCTAGAACAACGGATCTCAACCCCTTTCACAGGAGTCACCCTATTCATAACAGTAGCAAAATGACAGTTATGAAACAGTAACGAAAATAATTTTATGGTTAACTGTATTAAGCGGTCACGGCATAAGGAAGGTTGAGAACCACTGCTCTAGAACATAGGTTCCCAAATACATTGGTCCTACTAAAACTCCCTTTTCAGAGAAAAAAAATCACAGGCGGTTAAAAACTTCTGTATTGTAGCCCGTAATCCAGAATAACATGCAGCTATCTGCTTTTGCTGCTGATCTGCAGGTTCAAAGCTGGCAGCCCCTCAGTGGGAGAAAGAAGAGACCTTATACTGTTACCCTCTTGGAGACCCACAGGAGAGTTCTACTGGGTCCTATAGTGTTGACAAGACTCAGAATGGAAGTGGACTGTCAGAGCTTTGAGAACATTCCAGTACTCCCCAGGGGGTGTATTGACCACTTTGGGAAGTACTATCTAGAACAAAGTGGGATTAACAGCAGGCCATGTTTGCAATTAAAGAAGGGAATCTTTTTAACTGGGGAGAGGTACAGACATAGGCATTCTTCTTATTGGAAATGAAGGTGGTTACAGCAGCACTGTACTCCTTAAACATTTAGGCTACCAGAAGAATCAGTCTGTGTGTTTAGCATGTAATCAGAATGAGGCCAGATCTCACTCACTTGGGGTTTTTTCTTTGTTCATTATAGTTTATTTATCTTACTTTATAATCATAAACTTAGTTCCGCAATCCAGCTTGGAGGGGGATAAGGAAAACCCGGAATCCAAAGAACTTCAGTGAGAGCCACGAAGATGATAAGAGCATTAGTTGCCCAATGCAGGTAGAAGGAAAGGTCTGCTGCTCAGATAAAACATAAAGCACAGACCATGTTTATAAGAGTTGTTCCCAGTCAGCAGAGGTACCGTTTTTGCTGATCTTGCCATTTCTGGACACAAAATGCATCCTGACATCCCTAATGTTCATACCTTTTTTCACCTTGTCAATGACAATGGGTTTGCCACCCCAACCATTCCTCCTTAGCGCAGCAGATTTAAAAAACAAGATAAAAACTTGGGACCATTTGTTGCCATTGGGTTGCCATTGACAGTATGCCAGGACCCATTTGCTCTAATCACTGAATGTCTCCCCGTAGGCAGGCATGTCACCAGCGCCATGATGGCATGTGCAATCTCTATCCTGGTGCACAAACCTAGGAGTCTGAAAGCAAGAACCATTCTAACCACCTCTTTTCCCCCTTGTCTTCAGAGCTCACACATTTGCTCAGAGAAGACACAGCCCGTGGTTTCACAGACCAGTGGCAAGGGAAGTGTGGTAGTTGGTGGGCAGGTCATCGTTAGGCCTCGCAGGACTGACAAGGCTGTGGACCAGGGCAGTGTCACCTGCAAAGCAGCGTCATTCCTTCCTCTTTGGTCAAGCCCCTACTGTGAGTCAGGAAGGAGTTCTGGCAACCCAGTGGGTACACAATGAGCTGCTCGTCTGGAGGCCAGCGGTTCAGATCCACCGACCACTCTGCAGAGGAGGCTTTGTACATAGAGGAGTCCTTTGTAACTGACTTATGTCATTCAGCCGCATCCTTTCAGGGCCCATGCATGTCCCACATGTCAGGAACTTCATTTAGCGTGACCGATGTCATCTGGTTGTACATATGGAATTCATTGAATGGGCAGATCTTTTGCTACATATATATTTAACACACCAAGTACCACACTTCCCTTGCCACTGGTCTGTGAAACCACGCGCTCTGTCTTCTCTGAGCAAACGTGTGAGCTCTGAAGACAAGGGAGAAAAGATGTGGTTAGTATCTCTACTTAAAGATTTTATCATGTGCCCCCAAACTTTGCAAACTGATAAAGGAATTCAGCAAGGTTGAATAGTACAAGTCAATAAACAAAAATCAGTTGCGTTTCGATCCCCGAGCAGCGAGAAGTTAACTCCATGTGTGAGAGCGTCTTTGCTGTTGCCGGTGCCCTGGGGTTGACCCCAGTTCGTGGCGGTCAAAATGCAACAGAACAAGACCCACGCGGTCCTGTGTCATCCTCACTGTTGACCATCGTCGCAGCCTCCATGTCATTCCATCTCCTTGAGGATCTTCCTCCTTGTTTCTGTCCTTGTACTTTGCCAGGCATGATGCCTTTCTTCAGGGACTCCCCTCTCTTGTTATCATGTCCAAAGTATGTGAGATGAAGTCCTGTCCCTCATGGTTCTACAGAGCATGATAAGAGAATCAAATACTTAGCCATAAAGCTAACCAATGATGTGGAAGATGTTCTTTGTTCATGGATCGAAGGACTTAATATTGTCAAGATGTGATTGCAACCTCAAAAGATTTTAGATTCACCCTCTCTCAGTCAAAATTCCAACAGCCTTCTTTACATCAAACAAAACACCTTTACTATCAGTTCCTCTCAACAGGAAGGGAATAACTAAAATTACATAAAATTTATTACAACTTAATAACAGAATGACATAAACCAACCATTAAGTGGGCATTGGACCTGAAAAAGATTTCCCCAATGAGAACATTCAGGCCAGCAGACACCTGGGAAGCTGATCACATGATTAACCGTCGCTCTCAAAACTCACTGCCACCTTATAGCAAGCTTACAGGACAGGGTAGAACTGCCCCTGTGGGTTTCCAAGACTGTCACTCTTCAGAGTAGAAGGCCCCGGCTGTCTCCCTCCGAGCAACTGGCAGTTTCAAAATGCTGACCTGGCCGGTCGTATCCCACTGTGTACCCACTCTGCCACCAGGGGTCCTTTTCAGAGAGATGCAAATCAAAACCACGTCACTCCCATGATACACTATGCACTGCCCTTAGTCCATCCTGACTATAGCAATTCTATCGGACAGGGCAGAACTGCCTCTCTGAGTTTCTGAAACTCTAACTCTTCATAGGACTAGAAAGCCTTATCTTTTTCCCAAGGAGTGGCTAATAGCTTCAAACTGCCCAGTTAACAGCTGCCAGATCAGCAGTAAAAGCCAGCCACCAATCCTTCCGCTCCCACAGAGAGTTAGAATCTTTTTAACCTCAGGGTCAGCCTTACCGGGGCCTGGAGGGGTGAGGTGAGTGGGAATCAACTCAATGGCCGAGAGTTTTGTTTGGGAGACGGTGACCAACAGAAAAGGAAAACTGTCACAAATGTCAGTGGCGATGTGGGGAGCTGGAACCTGTACCCATGGCTGGTGGGAGTGTAGAATGGTACCCAGTTTTGAGGACTTGTGTGGTGCTTCCTTAAAAAAAACTAAAGATAGCACTACGATACATCTAGCAATCTCACTTGTAGGCATATACCTGAATGACTTGAACTCAGAGACTCCGAAACAAACTGGTACACCAATGTTCACTTCACCACTATTTAAAATAGTCAAAATGTGGTACCTACATACACTAGAATACTGCTCTGCCAGTAGAATGAGATCTCCAGTATGGATGGAGTTAGAAGACATTATGCTGTACAGAGGAGGCAGTCACAAAAGGGCAAGCATCGTATAGCCGCACTTATAAAAAGGGAGGTCAAATTTGGTCAAATATACATAGGCCAAGTTTACTAGTGACCACCAGGAGCACGAAGGAGAAGTAAGGAGCATTAACGCTTATGGAGAAATTCCCATTGTGTAAGGGTAGGGTTGTGAATCAATGATTGTCACGTCTGTCACTGAGTCACAGACCTGCAGAAGTTGCATTGCCAGAGGAAGAGCTCCCCGGGCTGCTTATGTACAATCGACCCCGTGAGATCTGGTTCCTTGTTTTGGAGGCTTCAGGTTCACATTCAGTGCTCCTCTTCTCTCAGTTTGCTGCATAGTGTTCGGGATATTAAAAGTTTGCATGTGACCATCCAAGCCACCTAACTGGCCTCGGTTCACCAGAGCAGCAGAGGAGAAGGGGAGAGCCAGGGTTAGTTAGGGAGAGACTGTGGAATGTGTGGTGCATGGCCTCCACAAACAATGGCCTCCTTTGCCATGAAACCAGAACTTGGATGGGGTCCCAGATACCATTACTGAGCATTTTGGTCAAAGATTCCTTAGAATATACCTGATCAAAGGAGGGGGAATTTCACACCGAATTTCAAGTTCTCATGGATTTGTGCAAACTGCAACCTTGAAATTCTTAGAAGAAGAAGCAGGCCCACTGCTTTTAGGCCTCCCTTTTGCGGACAGGTTATCTAATCTAATTGTGAAAGCACAAGCCAACAAAGGTAAAATAAATAGCACCTAATACAAATTTACAACTTTTGCTCACCAAAAGACTATACCAGAAAAGCAAAAAAAAAAAAAAAAAAGAAGAAGAAGCTACTAACTAGAAGAGTATCTTTGGAAGCCATATAGTCAACACAAATCTAACAACTAAAATATGAATAAATGTATTTTTTTATGTAGAGTTCCTGTAGTCATGGAAGATGAATGAACCCCTGAAACTATTGCTCAGAGACAAACCTTAAACCTAAATGTCCCTGAAGCCTTCTCCAAACGGAATAACACTTTATTTTCACTTGTTAAGAAAAAAAAATTGTCATTATGCCCTTTTAAGAACTTTATGGCCTCAAACTGACAGCTGCTGCAACAGGAAAAGTTAGCTAGTAACATAGAGGGCAGTGTGCTTATGTTAAAGGAAGAGGAGCCACTCAGAAAAGGAGGAAGAGAAAGAATGTCGTCCTTGTCATTTAATTGTACATGATTACGAAAATGTTGAAGTAGTGTTTATTGTAATCAAAAGGAGTCCTGGTGACTTCATGGGTAAGAGTTGGGCTGCCAACCACAAGGCCAGTCGTTTGAAACCATAAGACCCTCCAAGAGATAAAGACAGAGCTCTCTGAGCCCATGAAGAGGTAGCAGAAACTCCGTGTCGGTTCTCTCCTGCTCTATGGGAACCCCATGAGTGGACATCGACCCAGTGGCAGTGATTTCTTCTTTTCTTTTCCTTTATTTCTTGGGGTCTAATCAATGATAGCAAAATAAAATTTAAGGAAAATAAGAAAAAATTACAGGATCAGTATTTGAAGGCATCACAAAACTATCCAATCACCCTCCTCCTTTCATCAATCTTTCCACTGTCAGTGTAAGAGTACAGCTAAAACACAGGGTGTTCAGTTAAATTCGAAGCTTGAATATTGCTTAGGACAGTACTTCTACCAATAAACTTTGTTGTTGTTTATCCAAAGCAACAAGTGCATTGGGGGCAAGCTCATATTTAAAACCTACTCACCCTTTATTTGGAATTTCAGTTTAATTTGACATCTTGTTTTTTAATGAATCTACTAACTCTACCAATAATAAAATGGCAGTGTCTGTTACAAAGACATTAATGCTTGTTGATTCAGTGTGCAGGCCCTGGATCCAGACTATCTGAATTTGAAGCACAGCTCTGCCTCTGAGTTTGGGCAAGTTTTTAATTTTCTTGATGCCTCAATTTGGTCAGCATAGCGAGATAAATGATAATACTAAGGTTGCTATTGAGCGCGTAGGTTAGTATTGTATAAATGTTGGCTCAGTGTTAGTTTGGGTTAGTGTTTGGTTGCTACCTATAAGGTTGGAGGTTTGAGTCTGATCACAGGCACTTTGATGAAAGGGTTTGGTAACCCACTTTTGGAAATTCAGCCTCGAAAACTCTCCAGAACCCAGTTCTGCTCCGACCCCGCCGAGGCTGTAGCGTGGCTGTTGCTATGTGGTGCTGTCACTTGTCAGGTCCAACTCATGGCAACCCTGTGGGTGCAGAGCAGAACACCAAATCCTGTGCCACCCCCCAATTGTTGTTCTGAGCCCCCGCTTGTCCCCACGGTGTACAAGACCCATCTTGCCCAGGGTCTTCCTCTTTGTCTCTAACTCTCGACTTTGCCAGGCTTGATGATATTTTTCCAGGGACTGGTCTCTCCTTATGATATATATGTCTGGAATATGGGAGATGAAGTCTCACCATCTTTGTTTCTAAGGAACATACTGACTGTACTTCTTCCAAGACAGGTTTGTTTGTTCTTCCGAAGGCCCTTGGTACTTTGAATAGCCTTTCCCCACACCATGATTCAAACTCATCAATTCTTTGGGCTTCCTTATTCAATACCCAACTTTCCCATGCCTTTGAGGCAATTGAACCTACCTGGGCTTGGACCAACCACACTTTAGTTCTCAATGTGCCATCCTTGCTTTTCAACACTTTGAAGAGGTTCCGTGCGGCAGATTTACCCAATGCAATACATTGCTCTATTTCTTGACTACTGCTTCCATGAGCAATCTGTGATTGTGGATCTAAACAAGATCAAATCTTTAACAACTTCGATCTTTTCTCCCTTTACTATGATGCTGTCTAGTGATCTAGCTGTGAGGTTCAGGGTTTTTTGCAGTGAGTGAGTTGCAATCCATACTGAAGAGTGCAGTCCTTGATCATCATCAGCTGGTGCTTCGAGAACCCTTCACTTTCAGCAAGCCAAGTTGTGTCATCTGCATACTGCAGGTTGTTAATAAATCTTCCTCCAATCGTGATGCCACACTCTTCTTCATGTAATAAGGCTTCTCTGATTATGTGCTCAGCAGATACAGGTTGGGTAAGTATGGTAAGAAGATACAACCCTGATATATACCTTTCTAGATTTTAAACCACAATAGACCCTTGTTCTGTTCGAATGACCATCTCTCGTTCATGAGTAGATTCCAAATTAACATCATTAAGTGAAATTCCCATCATCCTCAGTGTTATCTGTAGCTTGTTATGGTCCACAGAGTGAAATATTTTTGAATCATCAATAAAACACAAGAGTCTTTCTGTAATTCTCTGCTTTCAGCTAAGATTTGTCTTATGTTGGCACCGATGTCCTTCGTGTCATCTGGTTTGAATTTCTGGCAGCTCTCTGTCGTAATACTGCAACCACAAGTGAATAATATTCAGCAAAATTTTACCTGCATGTTGTATTGATAATGTTTTTAAATTTCCACATTTTCTCTCGAATAAGAATTTGATCTATACTGTTTTTCTCCCTGCTTTATTCCCAGCATTTAAATTGTTGCCAGGCATATAATAGGCACTCATTTCAGTTTGACTGATTGTGGTTGAATAAATGAAAATATATTTTAACTTTATAATGGCACATCTCTCATTCTGACACGTTAATAATGTGAGTTGTATAAACCCTTCAAGTTTCAGCATACATAAGACCTCATCTAAGATGCCTTTCTGAATTCTCTAAGAAGATGATACATTCTTCCAGGAAGCCCAGGATGCCTGGTGTGCCATGGGCTAAGCATTGAACTGCTAACTGCAAAGTTGGTGGTTTGAGCTCACTGGCTATTTTATGGGAGAAAGATGAGGCTGTCGCTCCCATACCTGTCTACAATCTTGAACACCCTAAGGC
>PVJH01009525.1:0-17561 GCA_004026705.1 Nesogale talazaci
CAAACCTGATAGAAACTGTAATGCTTTGGGGATCCCTACTCCCCACCTTCTGACTCTTCTTTCTTTTCAGTATCTTCCTCAACCAATGCTCAAGGTCATAGACCTAGACTCCAAACATCCTGGTGCTGAGCCCCGATGGCATAGTGGTTGTGCACGGGACTGCGGCCCACTGGGATGGAGGTTCAATTCCAGCAGCGGCTTCACAGGAGCAAAGGTTGGGTCTCCTACTCCCACTACCAGAGGGCAGTGATGCCCAAAAACAAAAAAACAAAACAAAACAAAACATCCTCAGGGCTGAGCCCCGGTGGCGTAGTGGTTGTGTGCGGGACTGCGGCCCACTGGGACGGAGGTTCAATTCCAGCAGTGGGGCTGGGCCTCCTACTCCCACCACCGGAGAGCAGTGATGCCCAAGACAAAAAACAAAAACAAACAAAAAAAAAACATCCTCACTTGCATCCTGTGTAGACCTGTCCTAGGAGTATGCATACTTGAAATCTCCCTCATGTTTCTTTCCTTCTTTCCATCAAACCTGATTTGTTCTATGTTGGATTCCCTCTAGGATTGACTAAAGGACCAACTATCTCATCTTATACCTTGGTAGTTATTTTCAGTAGCAAGGCAAGACAGTGAATAATATGGAAATTTCAAGCATGCTGAAAGAGCAAAAAGGTAATTTGAAGGGTGACTGAGGATTTTGATAAATGTCAAATCATGTTGTATTTGGTTACATTGGAGACTGAAGTAAATGTAGTAGACGATAAGAAACTTGTAGCTAAGAGATCCAGGTCTTGACCTAATTCAGTTCAGTACTCAGAAAAATACTTTGCTCTGCAAAGA
The DNA here is from genome assembly GCA_004026705.1 of Nesogale talazaci. Taxonomy (NCBI): domain Eukaryota; kingdom Metazoa; phylum Chordata; class Mammalia; order Afrosoricida; family Tenrecidae; genus Nesogale; species Nesogale talazaci. Next base: position 838 of record PVJH01009525.1, read on the forward strand.
GTTTATATGCTTCTCATTTACAGCAAAGATTCTGAGGGGTTAGGTGGAAAATGGAACAGTTGAAGAGCTATGAACATTGTGAATCCATTGCTTACATTTGAGAGGGAGGCCCCCAAGGGACTCTTCTGAGGACTCCTCACTCATTCCTGAACCTCTCATGTCCCCATGCTGGCAAAGACTCTTTGGGCATTGTGAACCAAATTGAAACCTACAAGTTAGATTTCCAGGCACCAGTTATTCTATTAGGACTTGAACCACTTATTGATGAACACCAAAGCCTACCTTACAGCTTTCAGTATGGATTATGCCTTAACATAAAGAAAACAAAATTCTTCACGTCTAGATCAATAAGCAGCATCATGATAAGTTGAGAAAACAGCAAAGTTCTCAACAAAGATTTCGTTTTCTTTGGACCCACAATCAACACTCACCGAAGCAGCAATCAAGAAATTAAATGACATATTGCATAGGTCAGAAGTACTGCAGAAGACCTCTCTTGAGTGATAACAGCAGAGATATCATTTTGAGGCCTAAGGTGCCCCAAACCTAAGCCATGATATTTTCAATCACTTCATATGCATGTGAAAGTCAGGCATGAAGACTGAGGAGAATGGATGAGTTTGGATTATGATGTTGGAGAAGAACATGAAATATATCATGGTTTGTTAGAAGAACAAAGAAACTTGACTTGGGAGAAGTACAACCAACATGTTCCTGAGAAGTAAAGATGGTGGGACTTCATCTCACATACTTTGAACATATTATCTGGAGAGACAAGTCCCTGGAAAGTGGTTGGTAGAGGGTCAGTGAAAAAGAGAAAGCTCAATGAGATGAATTGACACGGTCGGTGCAACAATGGACTCAAACAGAGCTTTGGTTGCAAAGACGGTCTGGCTCCAGGCAGTGTTTTGTTCTGTTGTATGTGGGGCCACTAGAACACGACAGCAGTACATTAGAGAAGGAGGGCTGGCTTTCTCGATAAATATCAAATAGACGATAAAGGAAGAAAAGGACCTACAAAGCCCAGTGACTTTTCTCATCTGTAAGATCGGTTAAATAGTACTTTACCTCACAGCTGTGAAGATGAAAGAAACTAACATAGGTAAAGTGCAGTATTCAATAGGATGCCACTAGCACTCTTTATTCAGGCTCCTTGGGGCCAGATGTATTTCAGAATTCAGACTTTGCTTGCTTTTAGAAAAGAAATGCATTACATATGTCATCTCTTGTGTACTACTCCCAGTGGGATCTGAGGAAATACATGAATACTCCTATAAACAAGCACATTATTTTTTAACCAAAAGTATTCATACCCCCACTAAGTGATATAAATAAAGACTGCATATTGTTTTGCACTAGTTCAAGTCATGTGTTATCACCAAATGAGTTTGTATCAAACTTCTAAAGAAGTACCACCTTAGGTTCCAGTCCTGAATGGTTTTGGAATTTCAAGTAAGAGAGGGCTATTTTTTTTAATTTTTGGAAGACAGTCAGATTTTCCCCCTTACTAGTCATTCAAATGGTGCATTGCATTAAGTAAATCGGCTGCACAAGTCATCTTTCAAGGGTTGAAAGGCAAGATTGTCACTTTGAGGACTAAGGTACTTTTGATTGCCTCACATGTATATGTATGTGAAAGTTGGATGTTGAATAAATAAGACTGAAGAATTAATGCATTTGAATTACGATGCTGGCAAAGAATATTGAAAGTACTCTGGAATACCAAGGAACCAAGAAATCTGTCTTGGAAGAAGTACAGACAGAATGCTCCTTTGAAAGGAGGATGGGAAGATGTCTTCTCAGATACCTTGGACATGTTATCAAGAGAGAGCAATCCTTGGAGAAGGACATCATACCTGCTAAAGTAGAGGGTCCACAAAGTGGATTGTCACAGTGGCTGCAGCAATGGGCTCATCCATAAGACGATTGTGTGAATTGCACAGGACCAGGTGGCATTGCATTCTGTTCTAGATATGTTTGCTATGGGTCTGAACCAATGGGTGGCACCTACCAGTCGTCTTTCCAGAACTGCATTGATCATCACAATTCGAAGAGGAGAGATGGGAAATGATTTACACAGGGTATAAGAACTGTTATGCAGAAATAAGAGAGTGGTTTGTTTGAGGTTATTCTTGGGTGACACAGAGGATGGACAGAGAAACAGCATGTAACTCAACAACAGAACAGAACTTCTGCCATGAAATTCCAGAAGACAGTGCTGTCAGTTGCTGAATGGCCTGACGTTTGGCACCAGCATATTTATTGTAGATATTAAAGTGAATTCCTGCAAGGAATTAAGATTCATAATATCCAAGATGCTTTCCAACCATAACACCACCATCATCCAATAGTTTCATCTATGGATCTAGTCACAATATCCATCTCTACTACACTGAGATTTCAGGAGAATTGAGACATAGCTTTCCCCATCTTAACCATTTCATCTGAGCTATAAATATGCTAACAGCCTTATAAGGAAGAGTATGGGTGAAGTGGGCTCATGGAGTATCAGTCTAATTCCATAATCAAGTCAAATGGTAACTGTTGGGTAAATAATTAAATTTGTCTTCTTTTTTTCCCTGAAGGTCTTAGTAGAAGCTTCCCACGTGAGTGAACTGTAACTTTCCAAAAAGAGAGGGTAAAAGACAGCTTTTCCTCAAACTTATAAATCCACAGATTCTAATTTTGAATATCTGTGTCAGGATTCAACTTCGAGGGAACCCACTTTGTGAAAAGCAAGTCATGGCACAGTAAAAGCAATTTATTTAATGCATAGAATGCTACCACAAGGAAGAGGGAAACAATGACAGCCCCTTCCCTGCCCTTAGCTAAGAAGCCCAGACTCTGGTTTATTAGTTCCTTGAACATCTCATGCTTTCTCTATCACGCTCTTGAAATCTGCCTCCTTCTGACTTCCAATTGTCACGAGAAGCATTTGCTCAAGAGAAGCCCAAGATATAGAAGCAAGAGAGCATTGAATATCGTCATCTTTGAGTTCGAGGACTTGTGCCTGGTCCATGAACCCACCCTGCCTTTTGCTTGCCCCCATCTGCGAGGATACAACTCCGTCATTTCTTGTTGTTTCTGCATACTAATGAGCTACCTGAAGATTTTGAATGGTGGATGGAAGAGTTCGGATGAAGCCAAAGGGGCTGAGCACTGACAGTCCATTTAGTATCAGTGTCATGAACATTGGCAATGGGCTTATACTGTCCCAGTCTACACTTAATTTAATTAATAAAAAATTAAGATCGTCACCATTAACCCGCATTTGCTCAGAAGACCACAGGGGTGATTAGTTAGAATGGCACTGAAGGTTTTATAGTCCACTCTAGCAAGAATGACTTTGGTACCAATTAGGATTTTTCATAATCTCACTCCGTGTAATATCCCTATTACATTACACATTTTCTACAAGTGATTGAATTCAGTACGAGGCAGACAGGATGTCACAAGACTCTCCCCTCAGAGAAGGCATGGGAACTCCCACAAATGTTAGCACAGTCCCTAAGTGGAGAGGAGACCCTGATTTTTTATACTCCCCGAGCCCATTTCAAGGATAATGACTCTTGGCCACACTCTCTCAGAGTCTTGGGGAATTAGACGCACACAGCCTTCCAGAGGCTTGGGTGGACCGAGGCTCTCCCTTGAACCTCTCAAGTCTAAAATGTTCCCTACTCGATATGAGAATTTTTATGTTTTCAAGTCTATTTGACTTTGAATAGTTCTTTCAGAACCAAAGAGCAGCAAGGCATTCCTACAACTTCACTGTGAAGTTTTAAAAGTACACTAATTTTAACTCTTCTATGGCTAGATTTTTTTTCTACTTGGAATGTTTTGTTAATGCCATGGGTTTACTGTAATGAAAGGCACCTGGAAATCAAGGGAGAACATATCGAGGTGATATGGATTTTGATAAAATCTTTTGGGACACATATGCCCAAGTGGACCCTGGTAGTAGAATTTGTGAGGCTGGGCCCTATTTTTTCAGATGCATGCAGTTGCATAGGTCCCCACTAGGCAGCAGCACATACTGTAACTGGGAGAGCTGCTTCTGAAGACACTTGAGGGGCTAAAAATGCTGTTGGGCTATATATGTCCCATGGGTGATGAAAGGATTAATAGAATGATCACACGAGTAATTTCTGTTTGCTGTAGGAAAATCATGTGGGAAAATGCAGACATAAAATTACCTGTCACTCAATCACTCTGAGAAATTTACTTATTTTGTTAAATGCCTTTACAGATATTTTTCTGTAAAAAATAAAATCTCCCTAATCGCTTCTCGGCCTTTTGGCTAAGATCAAGGGTAAAAATAAAGTCTCCCAATTCTTAATATATATGAAACCATATTATACATGCTGATTCACTTAAAAGCAATACATTTTCAAGTCCATAATTATTTTTAAATCACTTTTTAAAGTTCTACTGTAGAGGGTTTTTTTTTAACCTGTATTCACTCAACTAATTCCTTAACATGATAAACATCAACTGTGGTGAAGACATTACTACGTAAATCTTTGAACACATTTTAAATTACTCCCATCGAGTAAGTTCCTAGCAGTAGAGTTCCTGGACCAGAAGTTATACACATTTTAAGACTTTTAATATCTTTTGCCAAATGACCTCTCCAAAAGAATTTTACCAATTTTTGTTCCCATCAGCATCCTCACTAAAATAGGCTTTTAATCTTCTCATTCTCTTCTGTCTTTGTTGATTAGATAGATGAAAATGGTATGTGTCAGGGAAATCTTCATAGTTTGTGTCAAAAGGATGAGTATGATTAGAGTAGGCAGAGAGTGAGGAAGGTCAGGAAGGTAGTGTGTTATATTAAATGTCATTTGAATGTCTTGAGATTCCAATCATTCAGTGGGCACCTAGGTAGCATTCACTGTATCTTAGAAGCAGTCTGGTCTCTGCTCAGGGGAGCATCACTGTGGGGTAGGGGTGTCTCTCATGTGGGGTAGGGGTGTGGGAACGTAGAGGGGAGAGATGGGCCAGATTTTACAGGAGTGCTTGCAGTCAGGAATGGCTTCCTGGAGGAGACAACCCAGAACTGAAACTGGCAGGAGGAAGGATTTGACCAAGGGTAGTAGGAAAAAGTCACCTGGGTAGAACATTGCTTGGGAACTCAGCTGCTAACTAAAAAGCTTGGTGATTTGAACCCACTCAGCAGGAGAAAGACTTCGTGAGATGCTTCTAGGACTTACAGATAACAGCCAAGATGATGCAAAGGGTTAGCTGTACAGTCACATGTGGTTGCTGAGTCAACCCCTGCCCCACCCCCCCGATGGCCCCCAGCAACTGCAGGAGGAGTCCAGCGTGGTCAAGATAAGGATTGGGTGAACCCACCCTTTCCTCTCCCACTCTGTGCATTTGTGTTGATACTTGTGGTGTATCCGGCACTTGCTGAGGGCAGGGTGAGGACCACACTTGCGGGCCCTGCCTGGAGAGCGCACTAGACTTAGAGCAGGATAAATGGGAGCCTTGCCTGGCCTGCTCAAGAGCCTCCGTGAACATCGGTGGCATGTGGTTGCTGGTACTTACTCTGACTTACTGCCATCCTGCATTCATCAGAATGAAGCCATCTTTCCAGTCAGTGGCTCACTGGCCACTCAAGCCCACTATTGTGGACCCAGTGACTTTTGAGCACCTTCCTAGGGGACTCACCTTCTATAAAGGACACTGTGTGCTTGTCACAATTCCTTGGACTTTCGTTGTTCAGGTTTTGGAAGTAGATCATGAAGCCTTTCTTTCCAGTCTGTCTTACTCTGGAAACTCAACGGGAATGTTTCTACCCTGGTGAGCCTTCGGGTACTTGAAATCGTGCAAGCTGCCTTAGCTTTCAGCATCACCCTCTCACTCACGCTCACTGCCCTGAGTCAAGTCCAACTCACAGCAAGCGACCGTATCGAACAGGGCGGAGCTGCCATTGTGGGTCCCCAAGACTGTAAATTGTTGTGGGAATAGAACGCCTCATCTTTCATCCATGGATCATCTGGTGGTTTCAAATGGCTGGCTATTGGGGTGAGCAGCCCAACATGTAACCCACATCCCCGCCCCCGCCCCCCGGACTCCAGCCCCTTCCAGGGCTCCTCTCAGCATCACAGCAGTCAACACATCACAAGGTAGGTGGGGGGAAGTTACACTGTAGTGATGATAAGGACGGCGGAAGGAATGCGTTCTCAAAGAGAGATGAGTTGTGAAGAAGAGAGGCAAGGCAAAGAAAAGCAGAGCAGGTGAAGGAGGAAGGGATGTGGGGGCCAAGGGGGGGGGACAGAGGGGTGCCTTTTAGGTGGGGTGCATCTAACCCTGCTGAGACTTCTGCTCCTGCTCATCCCCCATCCCATATGCCGAGTTCAGACAAGGAGAAAAGAGGGCCACCCCCAGAGGGCACAAAGAACCATTTCCCTTGCTCAAATATTTATGTGCACAGAGGCAGCTGCAGCCCGGTGACTGAGCTGACATCCAAGCACTTCTATTTCTGAGGACTTCCTCATCAGGCTCATGTCATCCTCGGTTCTGTGGCCTAACCAAATTGGACTTTTCATTTCTTAAAAGTATACCTGCTCCTCCCCAAATGTTTTTCCCTCACTGCTTTTCAAAAATAAATAATAAAAACCTACAGCTTTCATCCTGTCACTTTTCCTGGACAAGTCCTATGAGGGGTCACATCTACTTAAGCTCTCCTGTAGCCTTAGATTAGACAACGTGTGTCTGACTCACCTGGCGTGACAACTTATAAAAGAAAAAGATGAGACGAGGAAGTTGAACTGAAATGGAAAAAGGAAAGTCGCCCTGGGCTTTCTTTCGTTCTCTCTCTCCGCACAACTTTACAAACACTTTCACATTTTGTTTAATTTTTGCTCCCTCCCTCCTAAAAATGGCCGTCCATAAAAAATTCAGGACAGAAGATCATTCCCTAAATGTCTTAGGCAGTTGAATGGAATTTCGAGCAAGTGTCAAGTATTTAGGATAGAAAAATATCTCTTGACTTCAGCAGTATAATCCAAAAACTCTCATTAGTTGCTCTGCTTTATTTAAATCTATACAGATTTTCTTCAATGTTTTAGGTGATGAAGAAGATTAAAAATGATCCCATAACAGTCAGTATAGTATTTTACATTCACTGACCTTTTGCGTAATTTGATATGCTTCCTTAGGAAGTCAGGTTAGGGGAAAGCTTGATTTATAAATATCATTCAGAGGTGTGTGGTGAGGGAGTTGTGTGTGTGTGTGTGTGTGTTTTCTTCCTATCCCGAGTTTTATTTTTTTGAACCACTCACACCTCTTAGTAGTTCATTAATACATTAATACATTGTTAATTTATTCTTCCTTTATAATTACTTCCTTAGTTTCTTTATGAATGCTCAGTTCCCCAGGAGAACCAGGCAAATTTGAGATGGGAAGTCTTAGGGCTGAGAGATAGAGGCATGCATGGTTCAGGGGTGGAATTCTTGCCTTTCATGTGGGACTCCCAATTTCAATTCCTGGCCCATGACCCTCTGAGCAGCCTTCGTCTTGGCAGCTTGTGAGTAGCTATAGCGATGCACAGGCTTCCGTGGTGCTTCCACAGCACCACAGACCTAGTGACCCATGTCTGAAAATCAAACAGTGAAGACCCTGTGAATCACAAGTTTATGGTCAACTGGCATGACGTAGTGGCTGCATTTTGTTCCATCGCTCATGAGATCGCCATGAACCTGGATCTGACCCAGGGACAGGGTAAAACCACAGAGGTAGAGTTACTTGATGGGAAGATAAATTAGTTTTAAGGAGGAGAGAAAAGTGTGGTTGGGGAGACAGAGCATCAAATCTGAAAGGGATAAGGCTTGGGACCATAGTCTCATGGGACAAGTCAGTCCATTGGCATAAGATAGTACATAAACTTTCTAGTTTATGTTGAAATTCTAGTTTTAGTTGAAATTCCATTCAACTGCCCAAGACATTTAGGGAATGAACTTCTGTCCTGAATTTTTTATGGACGGCCATTTTTAGGAGGGAGGGGGCAAAAATTAAACAAAATGTGAAAGTGTTTGTAAAGTTGTGCGGAGAGAGAGAACGAAAGTTCTCAGTCTAGTTTGGCAAGCAGCATCTGGAATCTTTAAAAGGCTTCAAGTGGTCATCTAAGATACAGCTACTGACCTCTACACTTCTGGAGTAAAGGAGAATGAAGGAAACCAAAGACTCAGAGGAGAAACAACATATAATAAACCATGATTTACTATAAATTAATTACAATAAATATATCAATGGTAATATTTATCTAAACTAGTAGTTTAGATAAACCATAACTCCATCTCCCCTGAGACCAGGAGTGCCTGGCTAACACCATGCACCATCCTGATCAGGAGCTCGGTAGATGGATCCTGATAAATTGAGAGCAAAACATGGAACAAAACTCTGACTTTTAAAGAATCCAGATCTACTGTCCCAGTTAAGTCTTTGGGACTCCTTAATTATCACCCCTAAGAGACTAAAACCTTGAACCAAAACTATTCCATGAGGTAATCTTTAAGACAAATCACAGATTGGCTAATAAAATAACCAATATAATCTGTGAGTACTGTGTGCGATCATTTAAAAATCATGCATATGAGATCCAATGGCTAACATTTTACTCTAGCATAAAGATTAGAGGGCAAAGGGCAGGAAAACTAGATCCCGGAAATGGAGCCATCTGAATAGATAGAATGAGAAAGTTTACACACTGTGAAAATGTAACCGATGCCACTGGATTAATTGTGTAGAAACAGAAAGGAAACCTGATTGACTGCGTTCATCCCCAAAACAATAAAAAATAAGAGCTTTTCTTAATTTGATGGAAAATTTTCAACAAGAGTAGAACCCATTTCTGGGGGGCCTCGTACATGACTGGGAGTTGGGCAAATAGATGCTGTTGCTGCTGTTATGTGCGTTGCTTCTGATCCATTGTCACTCTGTGAAAAACGCCCCCCAGTGCTGGGCCATGCTGAGGAGGCCGTCATTGCAGCGTTTGCGTCAATCCATCTCCGTGAGGCGCTTCCTTCCTTTTATTACCCTTCTACTTTCCCAAGCATGGCGTCTTTTGTTTCAAGGACTGATGACACATCTCTCGTGTCTGAGACAAAGTCTCGCCATTCTTGATTCCCAGGAACACCCCAGCTCTACTTTCTCCAAGGCTGATCTGTTTGTTCTTCTGTTAGTCCATGGCATAGTCTTCACCAACCCTATAATTAAAGTGAATTCATTTTCCTTGACATTTTATTATTCATTGTACAGCGTGGACATGCATACAAAGAGCACGGAAAATCCATAGCTTCTGTCAAACAATGCAGTGCATTGAGCAAATCTGCTGCACAAGACCTCTTTAAAGGATTAAGGAGCAAAGAAATCACTTTGAGGACTTATTTAGACTTGACCCAAGACATGAGTGGATAAATAATACTTGAATATTGTCATATTAGATCAGATCTACATAATCTAGAACTTTTATATGTCCATAAAACTAACTAATGCATTATTCATTTAATTAATAGATTACTTATTTGTGAGAAATGTCTGATTCGGTATATTTCTCAAATTATATTTCTCAAATATTGCCCCCAGAGTTGTTATTTGCACAATGTTACAAAGCTTACAAAGCACTTTAACTACACTATCTCATTTAGTTCTCACAGAAACTCTCTGAGTCGAATGTTCTGCTCTCATTTTTCCAACTATGAAATGCAGTCTTAGATGGTTTGTGACTTGTCCATTGAGATTGATGATGGACTCTAAGCACCAACTAGCATAATTAGAAGTAAGTCTCCATATAGGCACATCCTTGAGAAACTAAGAATGAAAATTAGTAAAAGGAAAAGTCACGCTGAGCCCCAGTGGCACAGAGGTTGTGCACAGGACTGTGGTCCACTGGGATGGAGGTTTGATTCCAGCTCCACGGAGCAAAGGCTGGGCCTCCTACTCCCACCACCTGAAGGCAGTGATGCCAAAAAAAGAAAGAAAGAAAGAAAAGTCCCAAAGTTACCACAAAGAAGAGACTGATTATATCTTCCAAACAATGGCAAACAGCAGATTTTTATGGTACATCAAAGTGGAATATTATCTTTAAAATGCTGAAAGGAAAAGGGAATGAGCGAATATAGAATTTTATACCCATATAAATATTTGTCTTCACCTGGGTTCTCTAGAGAATCAAGAAAAATGAAGTGTGCATACAGAGAGATTTACATCAAGGAAATGGCTCGCACAGTTGTAGGGACAGGCAATTTCCAAGTCTATGGGCCAGATGTCAGACTAGGGGCTTCTTGTGATCCATGTAGCTGAGGACCCCAAGGCAGCAGCTCAAATGGCAGACTTCTGGCTGCAGAGGTGAGTGAATCTAAGTTTAGAGAAGTAAGATGGCAAACTGCTGGCGATTCCCAGGGTGACTAGGCAATAAGACAAGCCTAAAGATATTAGATGAAGAAGAGCCAGGTGTAGTACCTAAACTAGTAAACAACAAGTAGACTTTTCCACAGGGCCCATTACATTGGAAGCAGGCCACACTCCCAAAGAAATTCCCTTTTATTTATTTATTGTTTAGGGGGACATCACTGCCCTCTGGTGGTCGTGGGAGCTACCCAGCGCTACTCCTGGAGAGCCACCACTGGATTTGAACCGCCAAGCCCACGGGCTGCAGTCCCGCACTCAACCACTTACGCCACCAGTGCTCAGCCCCAGAAATTCCCTTTTAATTGATTACCTGCTCTTATCAGATTTCATCATGGAGTTGATTATATTACATTAGATTTCATCATGGAGGATTACTAGGTCTTAACTGGCAAACTAGGAAGAATTCTAGTCCCGGCAAGTTGACATAAAACTTTAGCTACCACAGCCCTCATTCAAGAATAAAGCCATTTATGTTGATTTTTATAAACATAAAAACAAACATAGACAAACTATGGTGAATAAGTGATTTGGACACTTAATTGTGAACATTCTTCAGATTATGAATAAGATATGTTCCTATGTCTCTCAGTTGAATTTTTAAGTCCATCAAAGAATTTACTTATAGTTCTTATTTAGCTTAAGTTTACTGCAAGAAGGCTCCCTGGTAGCACAATGGGTTAAGCATTGTGCTATTAACCTCAAGGTCAGCAGTTCAAATGTATCAGCTTCTCAGCAGGAGAAAGAGGAGGCTTCCTCCCCTGCACCCTGAAGATATACATCCTTGGAAACCCTAATGAGTAATTCTATTCCATCCTCCAGGGTCACCATGGAATGAACTTGATGGCAGTGGGGATTTTAGTGTAAGAAGAGGCTTAAAGCTGCTTCAATGATTTAAAAATTGCACATGCAGCATGGGAAGGGTCATGAAAAGATTGCTGGGAATAGAGTTTGATTCGATGGTCTCAAAGGGAGGGCAACCTTACATAACACTACATTGGGACTGTGTCACTTTGAATGGTGTGGTTTTCCATAGTCCATCCAACACTCTAATGTCATGTAAAGTCTCACAATGTCATGCAAAGTCTAATTCCTCTTCTGCATCTCCCATGCATGGACTTCAGACCACAATTTTTCCTATCCTGGTCGCAAAGATGAATCACCCAAATTGTACAATTCAGGTCTGCCTCTGTTTCACTTCATTGGCCATGAAAGACAAGTTAGAAGCTCTACATTAAAGGGCCAGTAGGGAGCAGACCATGAATTGGACATTTGTAATCCAGGCACTGCCTGTAATTTGCTTCTTCTTCTTTTTTTTAAAGTCTAACATAATATATAAAAAGTGAAATGAAATATCTACAAAATGATAAGTGACAAGGAAATATGAGAGATGGTTAGTGCGTTAAAATGTGCTACCTGTCTGTCTTTTTTAGACAGAAGAAAACAATACGGAGTAGCGTTAGGTTCGGTTAGAAAAAAATTCAACTAGGATGCAGGTTGATAAGAAAGACTCGAGGATATCAGCCCTTTTATTTAAAATGATCTCAACAAAATAGGACTCAACTTTACGAATTGCTCCATCTGGTTGGTGGGCACATGTTGTTGTGAGGTCCTGGTGAGTTGGCGTCTACTCTTAGGGAGTAAGTACAACACAACTAATCACTGCCCGGTCCTGCAGAAGCCCCACAATTCTTCCTCTGTGTGAGCCTCTTGTTGCAGCTGCTATGTTGCCCATCTTAGGAACAGGCTTGCTCTTTTCCTCTGAACCTCTGCTTTGTGCAGCATGATGCTCTTCTCTAAGCACAGGTTTCCTTCTGATGACATGGCCAAAGGAAGTGAGATGAAGTCCTGCCATCCTGGCATCTAAGCAGCATATGCCATATGCTACGTCCAGAAAAGGTAGGACATCAATGAATTATTTTCGGTTCAGTGATTCTGGTTAGTCCTCCTTCTGACTCTCGGTGCTTTCTGTCTCATTCTGAGGTTCTTCTTTTCCATGTGGTGTGTTGCTTCTTGGTGTTTTCAAGTCCGTGCCCACCCATAGTGACCGCCTGTGCAACCATGGGCAACTTTTGCCCATAGAATTCTTCAGTATAGCAACGCAAAAGTGAAATTTTTTCCTCAGTTCTTACAGCTTGAGAAATGCTGAGTGTGCTCTTTGTTTTGCTTTTCTAATTCCAGGCCTTTGCAAAATAAAAAAATCCATTATTATTATCTTTATTATTTTGTGTGATACCTCCTTTTAATAGCCTCATATTAGGAAAGTATCCCAACTAGAGTGTGATTTTTTAAACTAAAAGATCACTTTATTGGGGGGCTCTTACAGCTCTTATAACAATCTATACATCAATTGTATCCAGCATATTTACATATGCTACCATCATTCTATTCTAGACACTTACTTTCTATTGAGCGCTTGGTGTCCGTTGCTCTCCCCGCCCGCCCCCGGCCTCATAACTCCTTGATAAGCTATAAATTATTATCTTTATATCTTACACTGACCACTGTCTCCCTTCCTCCATGGTTTCTGCTGTTCACCCCTCCCCCAGGGTGTGTGTGTGTATGTGTGTGTGTGTGCGTGTTTTTATATGTTGATCATAGCAATTAGTTCCCCCTTCCTCCCCAACTTCCCTCACCTTCCCCCTCCCTTCTGGTATCATTACTCCTGATCCTGTTCCTGGAGTCTCTGTGCTGTGAACTCTTACCTCCTATCTGTTTCTGTGCACATGCTCTAGTCTAGCTGACAGTGAGTGGCAGCCCTGGGATCATGATAGGGGGGAAGAGGAAAGCCTCAGGGAACCAGAGGAATATTGTGTGTTTCCTTGGTTCTTGCTGCACCTTGGTTGACTCAATCTTTCCTGTGGTCCCTCTGTGAGGAGATGTCCCAAGGTTGACAGATGGGTTTTCAGTCTCTGCTCAGAGCCCCTTCATTCTCAACCTAATGCTTTTGTTTGTTTGTTTTGGGTCTTCAGATGCCTGCTACCTGGTCCTGGCAACACCTCATGATCACACTGGCTGGTGTACTTCTTCCGTGTGGGCTTGTTGCTTCTCTGCTCGATGGCTGTTGTTTAACTTCAAAGCTTTAAGACCCCAAAGGTTATATCTTTGGATAACCAGGCATCATCTGCTTTCTTCACCACATTTGCTTATGCACCCATTTTATCTTCAGCGATTGTGCTCGCAGGGTGACCACTACAGAATGCCAGGTTGTTAGAACAAAGTGTTCTTGCAGTGAGGGAAGCATGAGCAGCGATCCAAAATTCTTCCACTATCTCAATGTATTGCCATATACATATATATACTTATGCCAATACCTCTATTTTAATGAATTAATTTATTTGCATATGTACACACCTATGCTTATACCTCTATCTGTAGCTTTGCTTTCTAGGTCATTCCTCTGTTTTCTTTTACCTTCCTCCTGTCCCACAATCATGATCAGCCTACTTTTGCCTCTTAGTAATTCCTCTCAATTAGATTGCACAGTTTATTATAATACTTTGCCTTCTCATTAAAAAGACAAAAGTCCTTATAACTGGGCCAATCCACAACATCATGATATGTAATTTTATTTGGACCCACCTTCAATACTCATAGAAGAAGAAAAAAAATAACAAACCAAAGTCACTGCCATAATTACATCAGTGCCTACTTATAGCAAACCTGACTCACAGAACTGCCCCTGTGAGATTCTGAGACTATATCTGTTTGCAGGAATGGAGAGCCCCATCTTTCTCCTACAATTCAAAAACAGCAGTCACGAAAGCAAACCGTGTATTGTCTAGGGCAGATCTGTTGCAAAAGAGCTCTTTAAAGTGTTCAAAAACAAAGCTATCACTCAGAGCACTAAGAGGCACCTAGTCCAAGCCACAGTATTTTCATTCTCAATTTCATTGGAAAGCTGGACGATGGATATAGAAGAATCTATGCCTTTGTGTTATGGTGTTGACAAAGAAGATAGAATATACCATGGACTGCCAGAATATGGAACAAAGCTGTCGTAGAGAAAGTAGTCATAATATTCCTTAGAAGAGAGGATGATGAGATGTCTCTCTTACTTTGGACATAGTATCAGAAGACACAAGTCCCTGGAGAAGGACAACATGTTTGTTGAATGGCCACAAAGAGGAAGATGTTGAATAAGATCAATTGACATAGTAGTTGTAACAATCGGATCAGAGATAGCAACAATCGTTGTAGCACAGGACCAGACCGTTTCATTTTGCTGCACATAAACTTGTTGTAAGTTGGAACTGACTTCATAGAACCTAACAAACAACAGCATTCCCTTTCAGGGAGAAATTCCACTTTAGAATCTAAATGTAAGGAGATCACCCAAAAGGTATCCAAAGGTTTATACAAAGGCATGTCTCCTGTCCAGTATTTATGATACTGAAAAGTTACATGGCATGGTAAGCTGCACGATTAATGACTTCAAAAAGGCAATATCAGTCCATTTCAGTTCATTAATGTCTAATGCATTCCATTCCACTTTTGATGTCCTTAGTTTTCCTAAATTCATATTCCATGCATTCCGTTCTCTAATGTTTCATGGATGTTTGCAGCCATTCGCTCTCATGCTGAGTTGTTCCCTGTCAACAAATGAAGATCTCCCAAACTTGGATCCATGGATGTCACTAAGGTTGACTCTACTTTGAGGAAGGACTCCTGGTGATGTTATGGGTTATGCTCTGAGCTGCTAACCACAGGGTCAGCAGTTCCAACTCGCCAGCTGCTCTGTAAGAGAAAGATGAGGCTTTCTGCTCTCATTAAGTTTTACAGACGTCCAAAGCCCCAGGGGGCAAGTTTACTTTGTCTTGTCGGGTTAATATCTACTCTGTGGCAGTAAGTAAGTTTTCTACCTCGAGAAGTCATTTCTTTCCTGCCTGTGTTTTGAGAACCTTCCAAGTCTTTGGGGTCATCTTCTGGCACTATATCCGATAGTTTTATACTGCTATTCATAAGGTTTCCAGTGGGAGTTTTACAGACGTAGACTGTTTCTTCCTTCTTCCTAGTCATTTAGTCTCAAAGCTCTACAGAATTCTCTTCACTATAGGTAACTGCATTAGGTAAGATGATGTTAGTATGCGTTTGTATTTAGAATGAGCCTTATATAAAGAATTGGCTTGCAGAGTTAAAGGAATAGTTAAGTCCAGTCCAGTTCAAATCAGGCCTCTCCTGACTCATGGAAGCTGACAAGCAGGAAGCAAGATGATGAAGCAGTGATGGTGATGGGGTCCACATGCATAGGTAAATGAATCCAAAGTTGAAAGAATGAATTCACCATCAGTAGGTCTCCGATGGCTCCTGGGATTGGCAGTTGACACAACAGGAGATCAAGGAACCACATGCAAAATCCAGCTTCAGACAAAGGTGAAGGGGCAAAGAGAACATAGACTCTGATGGGTCTCTCTCTTTCTTATACAAAAGGCCACAACCCCAATAAAGTATCATCTGACTGTGACCAGATTGATAGGTTGGTGTGTTAGTCCGGATAGATTAGAGGAACAAATTTATGGACATGCACATGGATGTAAGGGAATGGTTTATATACAAAAGGAATGGAACACTGAGAAAGCATCCCTTCCTAGTCCAGTTCAAAGTCATAAGTCCGATATTATCCCATATGCCCATTACCAGTCTATAAAGTCTCTTTCCGACTCACAAAGTCACAGGTCAGTGGGTGCAGAATCCCAGCACTGGCAGGGGTCTCCCCATGACTCCTCTCTTCCAGGGCTCAGGGTCCATCAACAGCATCCAGTGGTGGCTGAAGCAACTCAGCGCTGGCAAGGGGTCCCCACGTGGCCTCTCCAGTTTCAGAGGTCTGGCTCCATCAGGGCAAAGCCGTGTGACTTCTCCTCCGGTTTCTCAGATGCTGCCATCTTGTCTTGTCTGTAGTTCATTGTCTCTGAGACTAGCTCCCAACAATTGGGAGATAGCTTCTCATCTCCATGAGGGAAATATCACGAGATTTCCCAGAAGTCTCAGGAGAAGCCATGCCCACACAGAGGCCTCATTGGCTACTCAATGACTATCTCCAGATTAACAGGCTAGACTCCACCCCTAAATCTCAATCATGAAATTAACATAAGCACATAACCACTACAGTTGGACTCCATTCCTACCCTTACCCAGGATTGTCTAGTTGACCTAGTCCCTAACCATCACAAAGATGCTGAAATACTGCTGACATGACTTCCAATATCCCAGCAATATGAAAGTCACCAAAATACAATAAACGGACTGACAAGTGGAAACATTTGAGGTAGGTATTAGCATTAATCACAAATATGAAGTCTAAGACGGAGTGGAAA
>PVJH01009525.1:17661-78687 GCA_004026705.1 Nesogale talazaci
AGGGGGGGGGGGTGGGGATGGAGGTTGGCCTGCGATCAAACAGATAGCCAGTGATTCTAACCCCAGAACTTTAAAAGACTGAGTATTTTATCAGCCTGCACTCAGTAACTACAGAAAGGGGAAGAACATCTGGGGGAAACTGAGCGAGAAGAGGAGGAGGAAGATGTGGTAGTTATATAATCTGGTGTCAATTTAGGACTTGAGAGGATTATGAGTGAAAGGGTGGAGTCTAGCCTGTCATTCATTGTATAGCCAATGAGGCCTCTGTGTGGGCATGGTCTTCTCCTGAAAATTCTGGGGATTTCTGGCATTTTCTCCTTGGAGATGGAGATTCTCTCTCTCTCTCTCTCTCTCTCTCTCTCTCTCTCTCTCTCTCTTTCTCTCTCTCTCTCTCTCCTCACTTACTCCCTTGGAGATGTTCAACTGAAAAGGCGGACTCCCTGAGAGACACCCCTGAGGAGAAGCCACATAGGCCTACACTGATGCAGCCATGGAAACTGGAAAAGCCCCATGGAGACCCCTGCCAGCACCAAGATATTTACAACACCACTGGATGCAAAGACTTTCTAACCACTGCCTGTGATTGCCCTACATTCTATGTCATTGCATGTGTTTCATGAGTCTGAGGAGGACTTTTTGTTTTGTTTTGTTTGGCATCAATGCCCTATGGTGGGAGTGGGAGGCCCAGCCTTGCTCCTGGAGAGCTGCTGCTGGATTTGAACTGCCATATCAGTGGGCTGCAGTCCCACACTCTACCACTGCACCACCGGGCTCAGCCCGAGGAGGACTTTATAGGTTGGTATTGGACCTATAGGCTAATATTGGGCTTTAGGACTTGAACTGGGTTGGGATGCTTTCCTAATGTACAATTACCCCTTACATAAAACCCTCTCTCTTATACACATATGAGTTTCTATGGATTTTTTTTTTCTTTAGTCTACCTGGACTAACACAGAAGATAATGAACAGAGCGTACTGGATGCATGGGGGTGACTTTCTTTCCCCACCTCTGACATGGCACCAAATCCAATCAGTCTGCTTCCTAATGAGAGATAACATTTATAAAGTGCTTTTAAGTCTGTGTTAAGGAACCCTGCTGGTCAAGGCTTAAGCTACCAAAGGAGAGGTTGGTGGTTTGAACCTACCAAGTGGCTCCACAGGAGAAAGAACTGGTGGTCTGCTCCTGTAAAGATTATGGCTTAGAAAACCTGGTGGCGGGGAGAGGGGGTTCTTCTCTCTCACACAGCAACTCTAGGAGCACCACGTCCACTGGAGGGCACCTAAAACAACACAGGTCTGTGCTAAAACTATTCTGTGGGCTTAGCTTGCACGGTCTCACAGAATCCTTTTAATACTCACCTGAGAAGGGAGGACACCTTTGGCCCTCCCCCTACAGATGGGGAAACGGAAGCACCTTGTGATAAGTAATATGCCCAAAGCCACAAGAGTGTAGAACAGTAAAGCCAGGCCCTATACCAAGACAGCCTCTCTCTGGAACCTATGTTTGAGGCTACCACTTGGGACCATTGGGACTCGAGTTCCCTCTTGGCTAAACAACCTCTTGTTTCTACTCACAGGTGCTTCCTATCTCCCTCCTCCTAATTTCCACTCCACGCTGCCTGCAGATGGTGTCATCGATTTTGCTTGATGAAACCTGAGATGGTGCCTCAGCATCTAGAGAATTAAGCCCAGGCTGCTTGGCATGGTGTTCTAGGCTCTTCCAAGGTTGGCTCCAATGTGAGCTCTCCTCTCCCGGTACCAGGAGGCACAGCTCCTCTGTAGGTGCCCTCTGTTGTCCAGCTTCTCTCTCCCAGCATTCCTGACCCATGTCTCTGCACCCACCACCGCTTCTGCTTGGTATTACCCCAGCTCAGGAAGGATGGGCGGTGGGACTGGCATAAGGCCTTAAGTGTTCCGCATCCACTACTAGAGCCATCTCAGGAAGACAAACTTGTGAAATGGGAGCTCCTGTCGCTTAGCCCTCTGAGTGAGCATTTGAGTGAAGGCGTCCTCCAACCCTTTCTGCCAGCTGAGGTCCACGTGAGCAGGAATGAATGACGATCATGGGGGAGGCCACGCACCCACCAGCCATGCCCGGACACCGGAGAAGAGAGGTCAGAAGCCTGGCAGTGGGAGGAGGGAAGGTGGTCGCACGAAGCAGCAACGCGATAAAGACGCGCGGGGCTTCCGAGATGGCAAAGTGGTCCTTGGGATGCACGGTTTTCCTTCTTTTTTTCTTTAGTGATTTTTTTTGGGGGGGCATCACCGCCCTCTTGTGGGAGTGGGAGACCCAGCCTTGCTCCTGGAAAGCTGCTGCTGGATTTGAACCGCCAAGCCAGTCGGCCACAGTTCTGCGCACAACCGCATCGCCACCGGGGCTCAGTCCTGGATGCACCGTTTTCAGTCCCAACCTGCAGCTCAGCTCTCCTGAGACAGACAGGGTAGACATACATTGCAGAACAGAGGAGGGAACCAAGGCGAGAGAAGCCACGTGACTTGCGCGAGTTAGAAGGTGATTAAGTGGCAGGAGTAACACTGAACTATAGGTTTGCTCTAAGGGGGCTTCCATGTATTCTAGACCAGAATATCCTCAGTCCATAGGGTCCCCAAGGAGGATTGGGAAGTGACGCCCCTTTCTTCCGAGCAGAAACAGAGGCACACCCCAGGTCTGCCTGCTGGGCGGATCACTGCTCTTCCTCCTGGTCCTGCTCCTCTGCCTTCTCGGGAATCCCGCCTCCCCTAGACACCTTCTCCAGGAGAAACTCGAGTGAACGAGCCTCCCGACGGGAAGGTCACAAGCAGGGAGTCTGTAGTTGGGGGCGTGCTGTTGGATTGAGGCTAGCCGCCCCTACCCAAATCCTCCCTGAATTGTTCCCCTCTCAGAGCCCCTCCCCCCAAAATAAAGCACTGTCCTCATGATGTCTCCAGTCAATTTCGCGTTCCCTCTCGTGCCCCGGGTGCTCTCTGGCAGCAAAGGGCAGGCTGTGATGCATGGCTTCCCACAGCGTGCCTGCTGGGCCCCATCAATAGGAAGTGATGACAACCCCTTTCCCCCCCCAAGAGATGAAGGTTCAGCCTCTTAGGCCTCCCCTGTGTCGTGCACCTTTCCAAGAGAAGGGTGAGGCTGTCCGTCTTTTAGTGAGAGTCCAGGGCTGGGAGCTAAGTGACATGAGAATTGGTGAGGTTTAATGGCACAGAGAATATTTTATTTTTATTTCCACTTTAATACACTATCAACATGCAATGAAGGAAGATATACGGCAACACTTGATGAAGGGACTTCCCTCCAACTTACCTTCAGTTACCAATTTGGGACCTGTTTCGGAAGTTATGTTTCTGCCAGTCCGGAGAATCTCCGAAAATTTTGGCTCCATGAAAATGATGTATTACTAAGGGTAAAGGTCACCTTAAACTTTGCACAAGAAATCAGAGTAGTGTTTGACCATGACACTTGGAAATTTTTCCCCCTCGACGTTATAAAGAAGCCAGGCGAAGGGGAGACTTCTTTTCTCAGAACAGTGAGCTTCCTTCATTCTCCGGTGGCATCCACGATATCTGCTTTGACCCGCAGATGCCATTAGAATCTACAAATGGCTTCTTGAGTTAGAAAATGGATCTCGCTGCCCAGACCTTAAGGAGGGCCATTCTTTACACACGCCTGTGGTTCCACTAGACTGGGAAGTCTTTGGGCCAGAGACTGGATCTGACTCTTCTTTGTGTCTTCCACCCAGCATGTTGCCTGGGACGTGGAAGGGACTCATAAGATGGTTATTCGAGGAGTCACCATACTGATCAAAATTAACATGTGCTGAGTATTAGCAAGACACCCTGTGAGTATTCTATTATAGCATTTTACGTGTGCTACTCAGTATAACCCTTCGTTTCACATACTTTGAACATGCTATCCAGGAAGACAAGTCTCTGAAAAAGGACATCTTGTTGTGTAAGGCAGACAGAGGGTAGCGATAAAAAGGGGAGGCTGTCCCTTCGCTCACTTCCCTGTTGGCCAAATTATTAAAGGTTCATGTGGGGGAGGGAGGAAGGAAAATATGGGGAGGTGGAACTGGGGGTCTAAGTGGAGGGAGGATGTCTTGAGAGTGATGATGGAAACAGGTGTGCAAATGTGATCTGCATACAATTAATGTATATATGGATTGTGAGGGGAGGTGTATGAGTATCCAATAAAGTTATTCATTAAAAAAAGGGGGGGAGGGCTGAGCCCCGGTGGCGTAGGTGGTGGAGTGAGGGCTTGGTGGTTTAAATCCAGCGGCAGCTTGCAGGAGCAGCACTGGGTAATGCCCATGACCACCAGAGGCATTGATTCCCCCCCCCAAAAAAAAAGGGGGAAAGGGGAAAGGGGAGCTTTTCTATTTTTTAAGAGGAGCTTATACCAAGGGCTCAAGTGGAAAATGTTTGGAAATGAATGTGGCAACATGTGTGCAAATGTGCTTGATACAGATGATGTACTGAATGTTATAATAGCTGTAAGAGCCCCCAATAAAATTATTTTTTTTAAAAAAGGGAAGCTTGTCAATGATAGAAGTGAGTACCATGGCTGCACCCATGGACTCAAACATAACCCCGGTCCTGCGGATTGTCCTGTGGATTGTTGTAGGGTCTAAACCAACTCAATGACACCCAACAACAACAACAACAACAACAACAACAAAACCCTATCGGAGGGGTCCTGCTGGCACCATGGTTAAACACTCAGCTGCTAACTGGGAGGTGGGCTGTTGTGAACCTCCAGTGACTCCAGAGGAGAGAGATGTGGCTATCTACTTCTCTAATAGCTTATAATGTTAGAAAATCAGTGGGGGGAGTGCTGCTCTGTCCCCTAGCACTGCTACATGTCTGAATTAAATTGCCAGAAACAAGGGTGGGGGTATACCTCTAGGGGAGTGTGTGTATATGTGTGTGTGTGAATGCTATTGCTATTTTCATTGTATAATGAAAGAAAACAGAACCTCTGCAGTATTCCGTAACTGTCCTAAGATCCCCGAGATAATATGTTGAGAATAGTATTTGAATCCTGGCAGTCTGATGCTACACAACTTTCTCTTTCTTCCACACATGAAGAAAATGTGTCTCTGGCCTGCTATGAGAAGGTGAATGAATTGTTTAACCTCACAGTCTCAGTTTTCTCTCTGATTTACTGAATTTACTGAACTCCAATTCTGTGCACTGAGATATTACACAAAGGTATTAAAATATATTCCAGTTTACGGGACGGTTGAGAAGACAAGAGGGGTGAGGGATGTAACTTAGAGAGCCTACTCTATAGCAAGGGCTTCACAGATAGGCATTTAGATCATTCTCAAAGCTACACTTCGAGGGGACCAAGGCATTCGTTCATGTCAATGTTTACACAACAGGGAAACAATGGTGTTGCCCCACCCCTTGCTTACTACACGGTTCTTCTGTTCTCCATCCTACTGAAAATCTCTAAAAGCAGTCCTGGGGAATGAACAGGTAAATCATAATAGTGAATCACAATCGTATGACTGGCCTGGACTCAGACCTGCTCTCGAGGAAGGGGCAGTGATGATAAGACAGCATTGGAGAGCCATCTCCAAACTCATGGCCATCAAGTTTTATGGTCAGTCCTGACCCACGGCGACCCTAAAGGACAAGGTAGAATGGCCCCTGTGAGTTTCTCAGACTGCAACTTCACAGGAGCAGGAAGCCCCGTCTTTCTCCCTCAGAGCCACTGGTGCTTTCAAACTGCAGACCTCTCGCTTAGCCGCCCAACTCATAACCCCTGTTCCATGGACTCTTGGAGGTTTATGAATTAAATACCTTAGCCTTGGCTTATTCACAGTTATCCCGTTCAAACCTCTGAGCTATCTAAGTCCTTTAGGACTTAGATTCCAGGAACAGTGGTTCTCAACTGGGTCTGATTTTGCCCACCAGAGGCATTGGGCAATGTCTAGGGAACATTTTGGTGGTAGCATAGACTGATGCTTAAGGGACTAATGCTTTCAACTTGATACCCAGGTGATGAGTTGGGGGTTTGAACCTTCCCAAAGACTCTTCAGACTCTAGCTCTGGCAATCTGCTTCCAAAAGTTCACAGACTTGAAAACTCAATGGAGCAGTTCTTCTCTGTCAACATGGGTTTGTCATGAGTCAGGACTGGCTTGATAGCAACTAACAGAAATGGGGATTCTGCCCCCCAACCAAGAAGTACCCCGCTGCAAATGTCAATAGTTCTGCAGTTGATAAACCCAACTCGTGGAGGGAAAGCTGAAGTTTAGAGGTTAAAGTATTTCCTCAAGGTCACACTGCTTGTGTGTTCTGGAGTCAAGACTCATACTCAGATCTGCCTCTCTGCCCACCATGCTTCCTTCCTACTCTCCACACTAACCTCTTTTTCATTTTAATATAAGATAGGAAGTCACCTTCTAAATTTAGGGCAAGAAGAAATGCTCAAAGTGGCATTTGGACAAAATATTTCTAGCAACTGTACAGAAGGGGAGTGAAGAAAGATTTCTGAAAATTAAAAATTTTTTCCACTTCCATCAAGTTGATTCTGATTCATGGTGACCCTCTTGGACAGGGTAGACCCTGTTGACTTCTAAAAGTCTTCACAGAAATAGAAAGCCTTCTTTCTGTCCCGCAGAACAGCCGGTTGTCTTGAATCACCCTGTGATTGGCAAGCCCAGCACATAACCACTATGCCACCCTATAGAGAGGAGAGCCGGCAGAGCTTAAATGATTTCCCTGTCTTTCAATGGATAGATTCACCTCTCTAAACAGTCTGGGTGTCATGGATGCTGAGCTGTCTGTCCAGATTTCCCTATCAGCTTTCTCTCTGTTGCCAGGTCTTTCTCTTGGGATTGTTCTCAGCTGAAGAGAACCACCCAGCCCAATGTCCTCACCCCCTGGACGTAAAAACCCAGCCCCCTTGCCTCAGAGTAAGACAATACTGAACGGCCAACACCCCTGTAGAACTCCGGTTGCCTTATTGTTGGTAGAAACCTCTCTTCTCCTCTCGCAGTCTTGTCGTCATTTCCTCAAAGGGATGGTTCCCTGATCAATCCTCCACATGCAAATCTCTATCTCAGAATCTGCATCCTAGGAAACTTAATGCCAAGTCCCCAGATAAAAATGATCATTTAAAAACTCTGGCAGCTTACAATGTAACTGTAAGTTTTAAATGGCAAAAATCCAGCTATATATTGTGATGCTAATTCTATAAAAAAAGAACACCAAGTAGTGGTCAAAAGCTTGAGTTCTGGGCAGAGACAAACGGGGGTTCAAATATCAAATCCACTGCCACTGAGGCCTTAAAAGACAGTGCAAGACTGCTCATTAGGATCTCTGAGATGGTAAATCTTCACAGGAGCAAACAGTTTCATCTTCCATTCATGGAGAAGTTGGGTTTGAACTGCCATTCTTGAGGTTAGCAACCCAGCACTGAAATGGAAACCAT
Organism: Nesogale talazaci; assembly: GCA_004026705.1. NCBI lineage: Eukaryota > Metazoa > Chordata > Mammalia > Afrosoricida > Tenrecidae > Nesogale > Nesogale talazaci. The sequence continues at coordinate 25,096 of PVJH01009525.1, forward strand.
TTTAACTTGAACTCCAGCAATTGCTGTGTAGCATTGAACACATTGTTAGTGCTTATTTGAACCTCAGCTTTTTAATCTGTGAAATGGGTTTTAAAGAACATAATGCCTACCTCTTGGGTTCTTATGTTAAAAGTGAATGTTAATGCATTATAAACATTTAGTATAGTATAAACTCTTTCAGAAAAAAAAAGACTGGAAGGAAGCTGTCTAAAATGTTCATGATCAGTATATCTGAATGCTGGTACTATGGTTGATTTTTATTTTCTTTAATTCTCCGAATTTACTGAAATGTCTGGCATCAATATATTATAGAGGATATTTTTGACTGCCTTCATAGTAGTATGCCTCCATTCCCAGCTGTGCCTAATTTCCATTTAGGGATCCATTGGTTCCAGAGACTCTGGTTCCATGTTCTATCCTGCAGCTACCAATGGTAGTATAGTTCAGAGTGGAAGCTGATCCATTCAACTTGTTCCATTTCTGGTAAGCCCAGGAGATTATTTCAGGGGTGGGCCTGTGACTAAACCAGTTCAATTGGAGTGAGTCTCTGGATTCCTCATTCGAATTTGGGAGCAAAGGAGAGCATCCTATTTTGATGCTTGAGTGGAGATATACTTGGTGTCGTCCAAAAAATATCTCCACACGCTGTCATTGAGTTGATTATGATTCACCAGCAGCCCCATAGGGCAGAGTAGAACGCGGAATAACTCTTCATGGGAGTATAAAGCCTTGTCTTTCTTCATCAGAGAGGCTGACCTTGATGAAGGCTGACCTTCATCAAACTGCTGACCTTGAAGTTAGAAGTAAAAATGCCTAACAACGGCACCACTAGGACTCCGTGTTTCAGGAACTGTCAAAAGTCATCTTGGAGAGTCTTCCTCAGGAGGAAGTGGTTACCTTTGAAGACAGCAAGAAAGAATGAAACTGTGTTCTTAGTGACATCCCTCCCTCCCTGAATGAAAACACATTTTACATCTACTCTGTCTCTGGATGCCTACTTTACAGGAATCAATACAGTCTCTTTAATATTGAAACAAATTTAAGTTGGGCTTTCCATTCCAACATAAGATGTTTTAACGCATTTGCATTATTTCCACCATCAGAAGTTAACATTGATATATACCTATATTAAAATTGTATATAAACTATATGTGCTACACATTAACTGTGTATAGTCAATATACAGTTATCATACATTGTTACTATATATTCTTTCTTTTTAAACTATACATAGTCATGGTCTCCACAGTAGATCTCTATCTATCTGTCCATCCATCCCACTCTTTCTATAAGTCTCAGGTCAAATTCCTCCTCTATACCTGCCATCACAGACACCACTGGCCTGGGCTGATTTTCTTCATCAACAAATATCTTTAGATATATTACCTAGATACTCATCTGACATAAAAATAAACTCATGTTTTCTATTGCTATAAGTTCAAGATGTATCTATTTTTATCTTCCCTTTGAGTCAGAAAGCTCTGAGAGTAGAGTGTCATGTCTTAGAATTCTTTCATAAATCCCATATTACATAGTCATAATCCCCATGAGGCAATTCTCATCAATCCTATGTCATCACTTTTCCATGTCTTACATTATGAAAAGCCTCAGTTTAGATTTTTGAACGTTACCTCAACAGAGGTCAAACAAGCACATGTACTTGTGTATCAGCCATCAAGCTGATCCCTACTCTGGGTGGTTTCATACACAACAGAATGAAACACCCATTCTGTACTATCTTCCCGAGCACTTGTATGTGTGAGTGCATTGTGGGAAACATTATTCAACCTTTTAGTTTATCTATAAATGACTAGTCATTAAGTTACTGAAATGCACAGTAGCAGCCATTCTCCAATTGTGATTATTTCTTAATTTTTTGTATGTACTTATGAACCGCCAAAGATCGAAGAGGTTCTTTGAGATGTTCTTGGCGGCAAGCATAGTACTGAGGAGAGCAGTGGCAAAGTCACTGAGCTTTCAGACATGAAGGAGAATAGTGCACTTTCCAGCTGAGGCCCACGCAGGCAGAGGGGCTTGTCCAAGCTGCACTGCCCTTGGCAGAGGCAAGGTCTGAACCTCGGCCTTCAGCTTACCCAATTAATAACCATTGGGTTCACTATAATCAGCGCAAGAGAATTAGCTACTAAGTGTTGGGCAAATGCACCTTGTCAGGTGCCCCGTAAATGCTTCCATGTGACTCTTGCAGCAGAGTCAAAGTTGCTAACTCATTTTTCAGCTTGTCCATGGCCTCATAAGATATAGAGCACTAGGCTGATGTAGGAAGGGATTTTTCTCCACCAGTCAGTCGGGTGGCTTATTTCAGCCCCCAGAGTAGCTGTTAATCAGGTTTCAATAGACTTCAGCGTTTCACTCAGAACCTGTTGGCAATTCTAAAAGTCCACGGATCCTGTCATCTCTGCAAAATGAGCTCTGGCTATGGCGCCATCCATTTTCTGTTTTATTGAGGGATCCCTTCAGAACAGTTCCTGCTGTCGCATTAATACGGACCTCAGCAGGGACCCCCTTCTTTACCTAGAGCTGCTCTCTCAGGGTACAAAATGATGTGTTCCAGTGGCCAGAGATTTAAGAGCACCAAGGCAAGTTTTTAATGCACTCTTTGTCTGTTGTAACTTTCTTCCGACGCCAGTCCTGTCCTTCCTAAGCACAGTGTAGTACTATTTGGACCTACCGGTACTCTTCAGTCAGACTGTCCAATTTCCCCCCTGGCAACCTTGCAAAGGACCCTCTCACCTTGATTCTTGATTCCCCCTCTTCCACCCACCCCTCACTCCAGACCCATGAAATCACTCTTGTGACACTTGTCCTGACTCCTATTCCAGTCTCCATCTCAGGCAGACTTAATACAACTAATATCAACACACTGAGCACATGCTACGAGACAAACCCTGAAATGAACAGATGCTTTCATTGAAACGCCCAATCACTTGATGATAGGTTTTAAGACCAGCCTTCATTAGTTGAGGAAACTGAGACTTCAGGAAGCTTAGCTAACTGACTGGTGCACATCAGAGGGATTGGTATACCCTTCAGGCCTGCAACTCAGTTTATCCCCATGGTTAATTTTACTTAAACAACAGTCAGGCTTATAAGATGAATGAAAAGACCAGGGACATTTGCCCTCCTTTGGAAAATTAACCTTACATGACCAAAAGGGCAGCATCTGCTCAGAAAACAGAAAAGGATAAGAAAGAAGCACATTGGAAATAGGAAAACAGAGGAGGAAGGAAAGAGTGCTGCTATATTCTGGGACTGGAATATATTCTGTCGCTAAACAAAATGTGTATGAATTGTAGAATGGGACATCTTCTTTCTCTGCCAATTTTTACCCAAATAGTGAGAACTGAAAAAAAAATTCAATTATGAACCCAGGTAGTTCAATTCTAGGGTCAAGATGCTTGACTACTGTACTCTATGACTTCTAAGAAAGCCACCCACTGCATTGCTGCCAAGTAAATTCTGAGTTTTGGTGAGCCCCTGGGTTACAGACCCAATGCCCATCTAAGGCAACTGGACATCCCCTTACAGAAGGGTCACACAAGAGGAGATGAGCCACTCAGGGTGCAGTATAGCACTACTGGAACATACAAATTTCCTCTAGTTTTTAAATGCTTCCTTCCTCCACTCTCATGATCCCAATTCTACCTTTAAAATCCGCTAGACCAGAGAATGTATACTGGTGCAGATAGGAACTGGAAGCAGGGAATCCAGGACAGATGATCCCCTCAGGACCAGTGGTGAGAGTGGTGATACCAGAAGGATGGAGGGAAGGTGGGGTAGAAAGGGGGAATCTATTAAAACAATCTACATATAACCACCTCCCTGGGGGGATGGACAATAGAAATGTGGGTGAAGTGGGACATCAGGCAGTGTAAGATATGACAAAATAATAATAATTTATAAATTATCAATGGTTCATGGGAAGGCCAGGGAGGGAGGGGGAAATGAGGAGCTGATACCAATGGCTCAAGTAGAAAGCAAATGTTTTGAGAATAATGAGAGCAACAAATGTATAGATGTGCTTGACACAATGGATATATATATATATATATATGATTGTGATAAAAGTTGCATGCACCCCCAATAATATATATATATATATATATTTTTTTTTAAAAGATAGTTCTATTATTTGTTTAAAAGGGCTGGAACAGATTACAAAACAAGAATCACCTGGACCCATTTATACATGTACTCTCTTCACTCAAATAGACATATACCCATCAGTGAACATAGAATACAGATATTTTGGTTAAATAGAATAGTACAGGCAATTTTTCTGAGTGGTGAACTTGGGGGGGAATTGTTTTTCTTTGGTTTGGAATATTTCTGGAAATAGTCATGGGCTTCTTTTAAAATGAAAAGAAAACAATAACAAAAAACTCTCAAATGAATCTAAATGTATTCTGAATAGCCAGAACTTACCTTAGGGCCACAGGTATATTCATGAGATCAAAAGATGCCTGCCTGTGAAATATATAAAATCGGGCCAATAGTTCCAGTTTTGTTCACCTCATTACCTCATATACATGTTTGAGGATAAGAAGAAAGTAGATATAACAGAGACATTCTGAAAAGCATCTTTAATATCACTGAAGATCTGCAATCTTGTGTGTGAAAAAAGTGTCACCAGGGAGGAGTTTTAATTTGTTTCTGTTTAATATAGCCAGTCTTTATTTCTTTCTTTACACCTTGCTGCACAAGATGAGCCTCGCTTTCACATAGTCATCTTGTAATAGATGCAGAAAAGACATTGAACAAAAATCTAACACTTTCAAAGATGTCACTTGGAAGACTAAGGTGTACTCACCTAAGCCACAGTATGTTTAATCGCCTAATATGCATGTGGAAGTTGGACAATGAATAAAGAAAGTCAAAGAAGAATTGATGCATTTGAATGATGGCACTGGTGAAGAATATTGAAAGTATTGTGAACTGCCTGAAAAGCAAATCGATCTGTCTTGCAAGAAGTACAGCCAGCATGCTCTTTGGATGATCGATTTCGTCTCACCTCCTTGGGACTTTTCATCAGGAGATAGCAGTCCCTGGAAAAGGACATCACACTTGGTAAGGTAGAAGGGCAGCCAGTAAGATGAAGCCTATCAAGGGAGATGGATTGACAACGTGACTGCAGCAATGGGCTCAAGCATCATGGCGATGATGAATGAGGTTGGCACTGACCTGGGCACTGTGCCACTTTTTGTACATCAGATCACTGTGAGTCAGCCGTGAATCAAGGGCCCCAGCCAACATCCATTTATGACTAAAAAAAAAAAAAACTCCACAAAGTAGGGATAGAAGGAACTTTATTTTTATTTTTTGGGGGGAGAGGGGGGGTGGCCTCAATGCTTCTGGTGGTCGTGGGAGCTACCCAGTGCTGCTCCTGAGAGCCACTGCTGGATTTGAACCGCCAAGCCCGTGGGTTGCAGTCCCGCACTCAATCACTTACACCACCGGGCCTCAGTCCCGAAGGGAACTTTATTATCCTGCAAAGGACATCGATGAAATATCTACTGCTGACATAACACCTAATGTGGAAAATTTCCCCACTAGTGGCAAGAAGAAATCAGCGATGTCCATTTTGATGTATTATCGTACGAGTTTAACTTCTGCTGTCTCTGTGCTTTGGATAATGTTTGATATCCTGCTTTTGCTAAAAATTATGACTCCTGAGTTTGCTACTATTTTGTCTTTGAGGATGTTTGTAGTTTTATATTTCATATAAATGTTTTTTGTCCCATCTTCATGTTTGTATATGGTATGAGATATGACCCTTGTTGGATTTCCTGCAAATGGCTGTCCAGTTGAATGATATATTTTCAAATGGTGAATGACCGATGTACATTATCTCTCAATTATTAAATGGAGGAAGAAAAAGAGAAAGGGGAGGAGGATGTTTTGAGCAAAGTACTAATCTCAGCTGGAGTAGGTTCAATATGATCATTTGGAGGCTACACTTTCATTAGAAGCTGCAGTTCCAACCAGCTAAAAGCAGGACCAGCAGCAAACTGTGTGACTGCTCATAAATCCCAGAACAAGGCAGTTGCCTTTCCTATATAAAGGGCTAGACCTTTATGGATGACAGTGAGAGTCCAAAATCCATTTGCAGGGTCCAGGTGCATTAAGCCTCCAGTGAATCCCCTCTCACCAGAGATGTGAATAGACTTGCTATTAGACTTTGTGCCATGAAAAATGGATTAATGCAGATATAATTAGCTTAACATTTAACACCTTATCATCTGTTCTTCCTTTTCATCCATTTTAAATGTGTTCTAGTTTTTCTTATTTTCTGCTTGCTTTTCTATTGAGACCTTACTGTTTTATTTAGTTATTGTTGATTTTGTTTTGTGCTTTTCTTCATATGAAATCCCAAATAGGTAAATCTATAAAGACTGTAACTAGATTAATCATTTCTTAGGGTTAGGAGAGAGAAGGTTGGTGGGAAATTTGGGAGCTAATAACAATAGATACAAGAAAGAAGGAAAAGCTCTAAAATTGATTGTGGTGATGATTGCACAATACTTTTAGATATGCTTAAGCCATTGCATTTTACGATCTGTGAATAATATGTCAATAATATGCTCACTTTACAATAAAGTAAAGGGGTTGACTCAGACCAGAGGACAAGAGAGAGGTGTGACCCTAACCCTGCCCTGAGTTCTGTTTCCATGTGGAGCATCACCTTCTGTCTTTCCAGATGCTGCACCCGTTCCCTCCTTGCCATGCTTGCACTTCCTGGATATGTGCTCAAGCTGGTTCTCCCCTGGGTTCGCTCTTCATGGCCATCACCAACCAGCCATTGATATTGACTTACGCAATGCTTCTCCTTCTAATTAGATTTTTAATACTAATAGAAACAGAGGTTTTAAAGATTTCATTTTAAAATTTAGCCAATAAAGTTAAGTGCTTCTCAGGGAAATCAGTACTAGCATGCTATCATCCTCTCCTTCCCAGCGTTTTGTCAATATTTTATCTTCATTAAAGGTGCTATAGATTTTCATATTTCCCCAACTGAGCCTGTCTCCCAGTTCTCTTGATGGCGACTCCTACTAGCTTCTGTCTCTGTGAGGCCAGAATGGAAGCTGCATTTCCCAGCATGCGTTAAGGATCACCTGTGTTACTAATAATTGTTGTCTTTGGTAACTTCGACTTGAACAGTAACAAAAAGTATAAATCACCCCCAAGGCTCTTAATTACTCCCATTAACAGTTGCTTTGTTATCCCGAATGCAGAGCATTTTCACTGCAGTGTGAGTACACACAGCGAGAGTACTGAGGTACAAGCCTGGCTTCAAGCCAGGAGTTAAAATAAGTTATGCTAAATGGATGGCTCAATTGTTCCCCTGGATTCTCGCTAGGTTTGGGGCATGTGGGTCTAAGTGAACACTATAGGAGTCTGGGGTTTCTGCGCCCTCTAGGACCTCCTCCGGGGGTTCTGCTGCCTCTTGCCACTCTCATTTTATTTTTCGGAAGCTCTCTTATTGCTCCCAGATCAGAGTTAGCTTCCTCCCTCCCTCGCTCCCTCTGATATCCTGCCATGTGCCACGAGAAATTTTCCTCCCTTCTCTGCCACACGATCTGTAATTGGCAAAAAGATAGAGTGGTAAAATATAAGGGGAAATCTAAGAGGAAAGAAAGCCACTCAGCTGGGTCTTTTGAGAAGGAAGTTTGTCGAGCATCTCAGCTTTTCGACTTTCTATGGTACCCAGGTTACCTGCAATCTCAAAGCTCAACTCCTTGGTGGGAAATGAAGGAAATCCCGCCCAGCCCCCATTATAAACTGTGATGCTTTTTGTTAATTAATTATTATTTTATTTTAGTTTAAGTGTGATGTTTTATAGCGTTGGATTTGGAAATGAAGAGACCTGACTCTCACCAGAGTTTTCACTTCCCTACTCTGGGGTCCTGGACAGATCCTCCAGACTCAGGGAGCATCAGTTATCCCAGAGGAATGCACCTCCGAGACCAGAGGCATGGATGAGTCAATACACTGGTCACTGAGTCGGGTGTGAACATACGGGCTAGAAAGTCAACATTTTGTTCAGGCATTTATGAAAGACTAGAGAGTACAAGACGATGCGAGAAGCAGCAGTGGTTCTTTGAACTTACAGAGTAAAATATTTTTGTAGAGCTGTTCTCTCAGTCAACAGTCAGTATGTGTTTCTTGGGGCAAGGTTTCTGGTTTGGACGGTTTGTGTAGCCATATGGTTTGTACAACTCTTTTCTGGTCCCCTTTACTGGTGGTGTTTCTAGCTGGGGCACCTTGGATACTTAGTAGGTTAGGCCAGGTTAACCAGAGAAACAAATCCAGAGACACTCATATATGTTATAAGAAAGAAATTTATATCAAGAAGTAATTATATATCAATGAAATATACCAGCCCAGTCCAACTCAAGTCCATAAATCCAATACTAGTTCATAAGTCCCTCATCAGACTCAACAGTAACATGCAATGATGCAGAATGTAGGAAGAGCACAGGCGGGTGGGTGCAGAATCATGTGGAGCCAATGGTAGGACAGGCATAACAGCAATCAGGGTCAGCCAACAGGAAAGTGGAGGCAGAAAGGGAGGGTTCCAGGGACCTCTCTATGGGAAGGCCATGCCCACAAGGAGGCACTATCAGACAGTGACCTGGTTGACAGCTTGAATACCACCCCAACACTTTTACATATCTTCAAGTTGACAGGAAGTTATGTAACACTTAGCATAATTAGTTGAGCATGTGCACAACTCCTTTATTTTTAGTTCAAATCCTGAGTTCCTGCTGGAGCTTCAAGGTCATGAGTGTCTTCGCTGTGCATGTCTCTTAAACCTGTGGAACACAGTCTTTTAGGAGAAGGAAGTCTGTTATCTGAAAGACAACAAGATATAGATTTTATAGTTTTCAGTGTTATCTGACATTGCCCATTGTTGGACTCCTCTTCGTGTCTGTTATGCTCCCTTCAAGACATTGTTTCTGCAACCTGTGCTTTCTCCATATTTCATTTCCTTCCCTGGTTAATTTAATTTTTACAGGAATTCTTTCTTCTGTATGCTATCTCTAACAACTTAGTGATTGTGGCTATTCTAAATAACAAGGCCTCTCACCCAGCTAGTGATGATGGTGTTCATCTGAAAAGCATTCCCTACGCTTTGATATCCCTGGGATGTGTGGGCTAGTAACAAAAATGTTGGCAGTGTGAGTGCCTTCAAAGTGGGAGAGAAGACAGGCCTGGAGGTCTGCTTTGGAAAGATCAACCACCGACAACTCTCTGGAGAGCAGGAAGCTTTTGAGTTATCATCACCGAGACTGATTTTGGTCTCTTCTCAAGCTGTTTCTCCAGCTAAGTGTGCCCTATGAAGATAAGCAAAGAAGTTTGACTACTAGTGTTCAGGGTTAAACATGTATGGGTTTAATCCAAATGAAACATGTTTAACTATGTCTGTGTGGTCAGTGAATGGCTACAGAGAAATTTCCTCAGCAAGACACCTGCCATCATCGCCTTCTGTTGTGGTGGTCAAGTGTCATGGAGCCAGTTCCAACCACAGTGATCCTACAGAAAACAGAAAGAAACTCTTCCAGAACTGGGCCATCCTAAGTCATCTCCATAGGATGTCTTGGGGGGCGGGGGGAGAATCAAATCCAAGCAGTGTTATTCAAGGGCACCCACTGGGCCCCTTAAATTCATGACTAACAGGACAGCTCAGCAGTCTATGGTGATTTGGGGGCAAACTCTAGAAGAATCCTCTTGAGAGGAATTTCCTTAAAGGACAAGGGCAGCCACACGGGCTTCTTAGGATGAAATCTTAAGAAAATGGGAAATCACATTAGTGAGAGAAGGCCAGGAAAAGTTGTGCTGAGAAATTTTTTTCCTCCCCCATCACAACCATGTAAGCTACTTATTCTCGGAGGTTCACAATGTCTGCTGTATGAGTACCCCATTGGGAAGCCCCGTCCCATAAACCCTACAGCCCTAATCTCGCCCCTTCAGATTTCTTTGGTTCTCTCAACTCAGAGACTATTTAAAAGGCTTACAATATGAGTCCCTTGGGGGTGTGAATGGAAGGGTACAGAAGTCTATGCAGGTGGACAGACCTGGAGGACAGCGTCACATGCTGAGATTTCTGTTTACCAAAGGTTTCTTTGACTTCGTAGCAGTGCTTTTTGACTTACGCTTGTATTACCCCCAGCCGCCTCTGTCTATCAGAATTCTACTTATCCTTGGTGATTTTAACAGGATACAATTACCGACTTGATTTGATGAGAGGGACTGTGCAGCCACAAAAAAAAAAAACCGTTTTCTTTAAAAACCCAAATAAATGAAGTTAAAATTAAAGAATAGAGAGAGGTCACAGCCTTAAAATCCTTCCAGATTCCTTACCCCTCAGATCTAGACATTGGTCTGAGTGACTACAGAAGGAGTGAAAATAAAATTGAAGCGGATGTGGGTTTTTGTGTGCTACACAAGTTGGTTTCAAATAAATTTCTTAAAAAGAGCTTTATATGGAAAAACGGCCTACCTAGTTGTAGAAGCAAATAAATCCAGTCTGGTACAAGTCAGGCTTCCCTGACTTGTGTAGTTGTGGAAGTTGACAAACGGAAGTAGGATGGTGAGTGGGGGCACAGGCTGGTAGATGCAGAGGTAGATGAATCTGACGTTGGCTGAATGAATCTACTCCCAGTCATCTGCTAATGGCTCCTGGGATCGGCAGGAAACAAGATAGTAGATTGAGGAACCGGAATCCAGCTCCAGCTCCAGCAGAAGGGTCAGGGTACAAAAGCCACACCCACAAGGTAAGTGGGTGGTGATCTGACTGAACAGTTGGAGTCCACCCCCACCTTCCCCCAGGAGTATCTAATTGCCATGGACTCTACCCACCACACTGTGCTAGACACCCAGAAGTCCACCTGTCCCACGGGCTTGAAATTACTCCTGCTAACAAGCACCTCAGAGGTCTTAACAATTCATCCTAACCCCAGACAAGCTTTTTTATATTCCGTCTTTTGGAAGAAGTTAAAACCTGCTTATGAATCTCATCAAATTGGCCAGCACTATATAAATAACGCAGCATGTGCCATTTAAACCTTTATTATGAGTACAACTCCATGGCATCAATTGCATTCCCCATATGTGCAATTGTCATCACTACCCATTTCCAAAATTTTCCTCACTCATGAAAGTTCAGAACCTCTCAAGCCTCTCAACCTCCCCATTTCTATTCACCCCTGGTAGCCACTAAAGACTTTGATCTCTGTTTCTGCTCCTGTTCACTGTTTCACAAAAGGTCAGTACTTTTTGCCCTTCTGTGTCGGAATTAATACATATGATCAGCTGCTATCCCCCAGGACAGAAGTTCAAATCTACCACCAGAAAAATCAGGATTTCTATTCTGGTAAAGAGTGACAGGCTTGAAACCAAGACCCTCTGGGGCAGTTCTATCCTGCTCTATAAGGTCCCTCGGGATCAGAATCTGCTGGATGGCAGATTCTTTCGAGACTCACTCATGCCATAGCATGTATCACAATCTCTTTTCGCTTGATGATGAAGTAGTATTCTATTGCGTGTATATGCCACCTTTTGTTTATCCGTTCATCTGCTGAAGAACACTCGGCTTGTTTCCATTTACTAGCACCACTGCAGTGAACATTGGTGTACTGTGGCAGTCATGTGCTTATGTTAATTTCATGATTGAGATGTAGGGGTGGAGTCTAGCCTGTTAATCTGGCGATGGCCATTGAGTAGCCAATGAAGCCTCTGTGTGGGCATGACTTTCTCCTGAGACTTCTGGGAAATCTCACGATATTTCCCTCATGGAGATGAGAAGCTATCTCCTCAGTTGTTGGGAGTTAGTCTCAGAGACAATGAACCACAGACAAGACAAGATGGCAGCATGCCAGGAGCTAGAGGATCAGGAGGAGAAGGCACACAGCTTTACCCTGATGGAACCAGACCTCTGAAGCTGAAGAAGCCACGTGGGGACCCCTGCAAACCCTGAGTTGATTCTTCCCACCACTGGATGCTGTTGAAGGACCCTGAGCCCTGGAAGCTAGAAGCCCTGGGGCGCCCCCTGCCAGCGCCAGGACTCTGCACCCACTGGCCTGTGACTTCGTGAGTTAGAAGGAGACTTCAGAGACTGATATCGGGCATATGGGCTAATATCATACTTACCACTTTTGCCTGGACTGAGTTGGGATGCTTTCTCAATGTTCCATTCCTCTTGTATGTAAACCTTTTTCTTATATCCATATGCATGTCTATGAGTTTGTTTCTCTAGTTTACCCGGACTGACACATGTACACATATCCGAGTCTCTGATTTCAAGTCTTTGGGGTGTATACCTGGGAATGGGATATTTGGGTCCTGTAATAATGTTATGCTTAGCTTTCTGAAAAAACAATAAGGCTACCTCTTGATCAGGAGCATGAGCCATCTCTGCCTGAGCTCAAAGCATCTCCATCTGACCTCATCTGGCTGAGGAAAAAAAAGTCCAGGTCTGTTTTGAAAGAAGTGCTTCCGGGCAGGCACTAGAGTGTCAACACAAATGAAATATGCAAAAGAACACATATCAAGATGGGGAGGGGGGAATTTCTTTCTTACTCAGTTTCCTTGTCCACACATATACACATGTATACAACAGAATTTTAACAGGACTTATTTCTGGATCATGAGCTTTGGGATGCTATTTTCTTTTCGATTTCTGTCATTTCCAGGCTTTCTACAGTGAGCATTTATTACTATTATAATTTAGAAAATGAAGATTATAAGAAAAAGTCCTTGGAGAAGAAAAGGGAGATTTCTTGGATTAAAATACACACACATTGCTCAAAACAAACCCAAAAAACCACACACAAAAATAAAACACACACACATGCTCAAACCTTAAGCCTAGATTCTCTAGAACAGCTTTAATTTAAAATACTTGATTTTCCTGAACTGTAAATATATTCCATCCAGCTGTGTTTTCTCAGTGGAGGTCACATGATCCTTTACAGTCTACCCTATAGGAGACCAAACCTATATGAGAGTGTGGCCTGCAGACATTGCTCGCCTAGCAGCAGCCCATGTGTGTTGCAGTTCAGATTGTACTGGGACATTGAAATGATGCGCTACTTAGGTAGAGTCTAGAGTTAAGCTAAGCAAGATTCAAGATCTTATCTTCCTAGTCATCATTGTCACCACTACAAAACTTGTGAAACTCTTTCTGCTGCCCAGAAAAGCTGCTCAAAGTCTACACGACTTCACTCACCCTCACATCAGTCCTGAGGCCGAGAAATCACATTGACAGTCTCGCCACCCCCCAGCCCCACCCCGCCCCTTCCTCCCTCACCCTGCATTGAAGCAGAGAAGGAAACAGAGCTTAGAAAAGATTATCACCAGGGCAAATATCCATTTCACCATATTCTACTTTAAAGCCATTCAAAAAAGAAAGATAAAGGTAACAGGGGTAAAACACTAACCCATACAAACAAATGCTCAAAATGCATAGCAACAAAATGCCGTTGAGATTTTTTTTTTAAGGCTGTTGACCTCAAGCAAGGCAAAAGAAGTCAAAGTGCCTCTGAGCACCGGAAATGAGAATCTAGTCACACATGCGACATAAAGATGATGGGATAAAAATGTGCGCACTTGGGGGGCTCTATATTCCCCAAACTCATGACTAAATGGGGCTGAGATTCTGCACAAACTGTACAGAGATTGGCCCCAACTGGAAGTCCACATGGTGTCCTAATAATCCAATAGCCATTTTCCTCACTCAATTAGTGTGTATTATTTTTAAAGAGGCAGCATCCATGAGGTCTTCTGTGCCCCTTTGATCATCTCTCTTTTTGTTGTTTATTTTTTATTTCATTGCTAAGTCAAAATTGTAATTCAGTTTAAAAGCTGTAGGTTGCAGGCAACCTGTTCACAATATATGGTCTCAGGAATTTTGGAAAACTTGTCTTTAAGTGTTATTGGCACAGAATAACAGCCTGCAATTTGGTCCTCTGAGTGTAAAAGACAAATAAAGCTTCCTGTGGCTTGACAACTATAAAAGTAACTCTGCCAACAAAAAATGTGAGTAAAGAGGCACTGAGATTTTTTTCCTTAACCCTGGAATAGGGATACCAGGGAAGGCTATAAGAAGGTAGAGGCCCCCAGTAAAAGGATTTATAAAAATAAGAACAGAGAAGTTACAAGATTATGATCTGAGGGAAAAAGATCAAAACTTCTACTTTAAGGAAATAAAGAAAAAATTGTGCACATTTATAATATGCATATAACATAAGCGTGAGAAAGACAAGGTTTGCTACTCCCATGGGGAGTTTCAGTCTTTGAAAGCCACAAGAACAATTCTACCCTGGCCTGTCGCTCTGAGTCATAATTAACTCAATGGCAGCGAGTTTGACTTGTTTCCTTTGTGGTGTGTATTTATTGCATGGAGCTGTGAGAGTGCTGGGGGATAATTAGGGACCAATAGCCACAAGACTGGTGATTCAAGCCCACCACCTGGTCCTGGGCAGAAGAATAGGCTGTCGGTGCCCACACGGATTTACACCTTCAGAAACTCTGAACAGGGTCTAATTAGTCAGAACCCATTAGATACCAGAGGATTTTTGTTCGGTATCATTCATTGTATTATATATTTTATAGAGCATTATCATCATCTCTTACAAGACTAATTAGAGACACAATTGTGAAACTGAATCAAGTCTGGGTTTCCCAGGCTCCACTTTAGGTCTCCATTCCTCGGGCCAAGATCCTTGGGTCTTCCCCATCATGGGCTAGGCATGGTGTTATGATCAATGGGAAAGATGTGATCCAGTCCTTGCCCTCAAGAAGTTCATGACCTAAACCCATGGAGGGATCTTAACCATATATTTACAGCCATTTGAATAGAAAATGGACTGAATCTTGGAGAGTGTCTCAAAAGCCTGTGACAATGTGATCCAAGTAAGCCAATGGGCTTGGGAAAGGTTTCCCTGAAGAAGTTGAATCTGAAACTATAAGGTGAGTAGGAGTTAGCAGGGGAGCTCTGTTGTGTGTGTGTCGGGGGTGGGTGGGTGAGGGGAGGTGACAGAATAAAGTTAGGCACAGGATACCAACAGGTGAAGGCTCAGAGTCAACAAATCACAGAGGACCTAATGGCCTGCTCAAGGCCAGGACTGCAGCCATGGGGTAAAGGAGAAGAGAGGAGGGTGGCTGACGAGGTGTACCGATGCCTCAGTCCCGTCGGTGAGTGTGCTCAGACTCGGGCAAACCCCGGTGCTACAGAGCAGAACTGGGCCACCATTTTCTTGGCTATGATCTCAGTGAAAGCAGATCATCCAGTCTTTTCTTCCTCTGCACTGCTGGGGGGTTCCAAGCACCAGCCTTGGTATGTGAGAGAACTTAAACAAATTGAGGTGCTTGACATATAGTGAGGCTTCTGCCCAAGCTGCTGGCTCTTTACTGAGCATTCTTTCCTTCCACAGTGGGTCTTCAGGAAGACTGCTCATTCAGGCTGCACTTACCCAAAATGTCCATAGTTCAACAAGACTTTTGAACTGGCTACTCACCTTTTATGATGGACAGAACAATGCCCATGGAATCTTGGGAGCTTTCTGATGTCTGCCAAAGCTTGCATTTCACCCAATCAGGATTTTTCCTGCTTTCGTGAGTGTCTGTATTGTTATTATTACTATTTGCTGTTCTTAAGCTGTTCTGATGAGGATCCCTCTTCCTGAAGTACACTTGTGTACTCATGAAGTACTGCCTGATCTAGGTCATTCGATTTCTTCAACGAGATGCTTGCTTCAATTTTAACAGAGACTCCCAGTTGGTTATTTGACAAGTTAGCCGTCAAATGCTCTCTAAGGACCCAGTTGAGCTCCTGGTGCTGCTGGTAGGTGCCAGCAAGGTGGTTCCAACTCATAGGGACTTTACGAGCAACAGAACAAAACATCGCTCCATCCTGCACCATGCTCCCCATACTTGTTAGGTGTGAGACCACTGTTGCAACCACTGTGTTAACCTATCTTGTCAAAGTTCTTCCTCTTTTTTATTCATCCTCTACTTTATTATCTATGATGTTCTTTCCCAGGGACTGGGCTCTCCTGAGAACATGTGTAAGGTACACGAGACAAAGTAAGCCTTGCCATCCTCTCTGAGGAGCATTCTGGCTGTACTTCCTCCAAGACTGATCAGTTTGTTCTTTTGGTACTTTCCATCATTTTCACCAACATCGTAATTCAAATACATTAGTTCTTCTGCAGTGTTCTCGTTATATATACAGAAATGTTGTGTCTCAGTTCTGAGAGGTAGAAATAGCTATAGGTATCCACAGAAAGAGTCTCTGTCACTGTAAGAGAAGATAATTTTATTTATTTACTTCTTTATTTATATAAGATCCTTTCATGCTTCTCCCAGCTTCTGGTAACCCAGGTATTCATTGATTTGCAGCTGCTATATAACTCTACAATCCTCGTTCTCTGTCCCTCTTTCTCAGTTCCTCTTTAATACAACATTGACATCGCCCTTCCTGGATTTGGGCAATGTCAACTACTTATGGTAGTTACATAATCTGGTGTCAATTCGAGAAGTTTCTGAGTGAAGGGAGGGAGTCTGGCCTGTCAATCAAGATATCACCAATGAAGATTGTGTGAGTATGGCCTTCTCTTGATAATTCTGGGAAATCCCAGTATATCCTCCTTGGAGACTGGAGACACGTCTCTCTCTGCCCATGCCCTCGGAGACATTGCAACTGACAAGACATGTGGGGCCCCCCTGGAGTGAACTGGACAAGCCACAGGGACCTACCCTGATACAACTAGACCTCTGAAGCTGAGAAGCCATGTAGAAACCCCTACCAGCACCAAAGGTTTTTCTGGCCAATGGTCTGTGATTGTCCTGCATTCAGTATCATTGCCTGTATTTTGTGAGTCTGAAGAGGACTTTATAGATTGGTATTGGACTTATGGGCTTGGGCTGGACTAGATTGGATTGGGATGCGTTCTTAATGTACAATTACCCTTTATATGAAACTCTCATACACATATGAATTTCTATGGACTTGCTTTTCTAGTATACCTAGACTCACATGCTACCTTATGTTACTTTGTCTAACAACATCTTCAAAGACCTTCTTTTCAAATAAAGTTACCTCATAGGTACCAGAGATTAGGAATTCAATATATTTCAGTAGAGGAAAGCAGAGGACAAATTATATTCAGAGCAATAGGCAGCCACATAAAGATTTTAAACAGAAGGCTTAAGGTGTCTTGTCTCTAATTTTATTCCCCAAGGAACTAATTCAGTGCTTGAATTATCATGGGTGGCTCAATAAACATTTGAAAATGGAAGAAAGCAGAAAGAACACTGGACATAGTCATTCACTGAATGATGGTCTGCAAAACTCACAAAAGCCAAAACCTGTGTAAAGTGGGACTCTGTCAGAGAAGGAAACAAATAGTATCCACTAATAGCAAAAAAGAAAAAAATGAAAAAAGGAGGTAAGACTGAGCCCTGTTGAATATAGAAAACTTGTGATGCCCCAAACTTAAGACACAACATAGCTCCATAGGATTCTGGCTCTCACAGGTTTCATTGTATTATGTGATAAATAGAATTCCATTTGTATGAAATTGGCACTATATACTTTGATTAATGAATTCATTTTCTAATTGAGAACATCCGTGTGATCATCGTATTAGTCATCTCTTATAATTCAAATGGTTATTGTCTTCTTAAAATAGTAAAATATATCTGTTCTTAGAAAACTCATTATTATTTAAAATCAGGACATTTTCCTTCTCAAATTTCTCTTTCCAAGGTTTGTAGTGATTATGTGTTGGGCTGTGTGGCAGTTGCCGATCTGTGTCAATTTCAGCACTGGGAGTGTAGGGATGGAGTCTAGCCTGTCGATCTGGAGATAGCCAATGAGGCCTTTGTGTGGGCATGACTTTCTCCTGAGAATTCTGGGAAGTCTCATGGTATTTCCAAATTGGAGGAGAGAGACTTGATTCAGTCTCTTGGAGATGGTCTACTGACAAGACAAGATGGCAGCATGCTGATAGATCTTAAGTCCTGGAGCGTGGAGGAGATGAAGGAGAAGCCACATGGGTTTGCACTGATAGAACCAGACCTCTTGGGTCATAGAAACCACAGAGAGATCCCTGCCAGAACTTCTACTGGCAATGGATACTGCTAATGGATCCTGAACCCCAGAAATGAAGAGCCATGGGGAGATCTCTGCCAGTGCTGGGATTCTTCTACTGCCCCTGGAAACACAAGATTCTGCACCCACTGGCCTGTGATTGTCCTAGTGCCATTGCACATGCTTAGTGAGTTGGAAGGAGGCTTTATAGACTGGTTTAGGACATATGGGCTATTATCAGACCTATGACCTTGGACTGTACTGGGTTGGGATGCTTTCCCAATGTTCCATTCCTCTTGTATATAAACCTTTCCTTTATATCTATATGCATGCTTATGAATTTGTTTCTCTAGTCTACCCAGACTAACACAGGCTGCAATCTCCTTGGTCAGCAGTTAGCAACCACTAGTCCCTCCATGGGGTAAGGATGGGGCTTTCTACTCCTGTAAAGATTTAGTCTTGGGAACACACAGGGGCATTTCTAGCCTGTCCTGAAACGTCACGAAGAGTCAGAGTCCATTTGGTGGCCGTGTGGCTTACTCTTCATGTTTGCCATATCTGAATATTTATGTGGCTCTCCTCATAAGAGAAGGAGCTCAAGTGATGTGGTGTGTTAAGTTATGAACTGTTAGCTGCAAGAGCTGCAGTTCAAACCCCCCAGCCCCACCACAGAAGAAAGTTGAGGCTGTCTGCTCTCACAAAGATTCAGTCTTGAAAACCTTATGTAGGATCACTGTGAATCAGAATCAACATGACCGAAGTGGATTTGGTTTGGTCCCTGATTAGAGATCTAAAACTCAACAGCAACTTTACTACTAGTGATGGGAAGTATTGGTTGTTATTTGCATCCATTGCTTTTTAATGACCCAAATAGCTTTAGCACCTTGCCTAACCTCGACAAAGGGGTATTGATTTTTTTTCTTTCTTTGTTAAATCTTCCTGCTGAAGAAGTGACTCAGCTAAGTGACCGGGCTGTGGCGGCATTTTTCACCGCAATTCAGTTGTGATTCTCAATGGGTACGATGCGGAATTTCCAAGAAGGTAGTGTTTTCCTTGTGTGCGATGCTATCCCAATGGCAATTTACTTCTGTTTGCAGTGTAAAAGAGGCCCCTTTCTTTTGTTTTGTACAATGAATGGCCTTTTAGGACAGGAAGAAAATGGGATTGGGCTTCCTGTCTCAAAAAGAAGAAAATATGTCTTCAGATGAAAAGAACTAAGCCAGTGGTAGAGACAATAGCCATACTTACAAATGGAATATAGAAGAAACAATTAGAAGACAGGTGCTTCTGAAGACACTGGACAAATATTGAAAAAGAAGAGGGGAAAAAAACAGAATGGCAACCCAAAGAGGCCTTGTCTAGCGCTCACCAAAGATGTCCAGATGCCAGACTCGGATCGATACAGCCCTCTCATATTCTCAGAACTCAAGGTTTCTTTGTTTTTTCCTCCTAAATAAGGTAATTAGTAAATATATATAAAACCAAACAAATACACTTTGGCTGTTACATATTAGAAAGGGTTAAGATAACTACCATCTTGAAATCACTTTACCAATAGGCAGCTGGTCAGGATGTAGCAGGGCCTTTAGGAAGAGATGGACAGGTAGGGAGGAAGAGGGGAAGTGGAAGGGTCATGAAGATATTTAAGTCCGGAGTTGACAAACTCAAGCCCACAGTCACCTGCTTCTGTAAATAATGTTTACAGGAGCATGATCAAACCTCTTATTTGTGGACTTGCTGTCTATGCCTGCTGTTCAGGGGAGGAAGATGAGGCTGTCTGCGCTGGTAAAAATTGGAAACCCTGGGGAGCAATTCTACGTTGTCACTGCCATCAAGTCACTTCTAACTTAAAGTGAACCTCTAGGGCAGAGTAGTGTTCCCCTTGTAGATGTCTGTGACTGTACCTCTTTATGGGATTAGAAAGCCTGGTCTTCCTCTCATGGAGAGGTTTGTGGTTTCAAACTGCTGCCCAACATATAACCATTATGCCTCTAGGCCCAAGCTGCTTCACTGTCTCCTATAGGATTGACCAGATGGCAGTAGGTTCGGTTGGGTTGTGACTGCATTCAGCTGCAATGGCAGAGTTGAGTTGTGATGGATACCATATTATCACAAGCCTAAGCTATTTAATGTCTGAGCCTTTAGGCAAGCTTGTCCACTCCTGCTTTATGTCCAAAGCAGGAAGAGGATCAAATTCAAGGAGATCTAAGCAGATAGGATCCAAATCCATGGAGGCCTCAGAAGAGTCTGAAACCCAATATTGGATGTCAAGCACAGGAAATGAGAAATGGAAGGGAATTCAGGGTTTCCTTGACCAACCCACGCAGCTTTAGAAATGGATACTTTGGTCCAGAGAGGGAAGACCAGGTGTGCAAGCTCCGACAGTCAGGGAGTGGAAAGTCAAGGCCTAGCAGAGGTCAGAACTTTGACAGCAGAACTCCTGAGCTCACCTCACTGTGGGCAAGCAGAACGCCTCTGAAATCACCTCACATCTTGGGACCCAAGGTCAATCAACTTGTTTTCTTCTTTAAGAAAAAAGCACTATCAGGGTGAAGAAGGGAGAGGATGACTTTTTTGTTAAAAAAAATTGTCTTCTGCATGATGGCTGTATAAGGGTCAGTGCTCTCTGACTTTAAATTAGCTTTGCAAAAGGGTTGAGGTGGCTTAGAAAAACACCTGGTCCATGGAAGTCATTTTTCTCTCCAATCCAAGAAGACTCATTGAGGAGCAGTTTGGGCAGGCTCCCCTTAAACATTCTGTCAATCAGTATTCCCCACTCCCAGGACAATTCCAGAACATGGCATTCTGGATAAATAAACAAAGGTAAATGCCTGCTAAGGCCTTGGAGTCATTCCAACCCAACATACACTAAAGGAAAACAACAGTTTCTCAACTCCAGAGAGACTTCAAGTTCTGAAAGGTTAAATAAATCCTGGAAGCAGAGAGCAAAGCTTTACTAGTCATGGTCTAGAAAAACATTCCTCCATGGTGAGAGCTCACCAAACATTGCTGGTGTTTATAAACAGCCTCCTTGTCACCAAACTCCAAGGCCAGGAGGTCACTGATGGATGGGGTAGCATTCCCCAGGAGAAAGGAGATTAGAATCCATCACTTGGAGACAGTTGTGGAAGAAACAAAGAGCTTGTATGAGCCAACGTCCTCATTCTGTAGGTAAGGGGACCAAAGCCAAGACAGGTGCATCAATGATGGTGTGGGTCATTAAGCAGAGGCTAGTTCAGAATCTCAGCTTCTTTCCAACACACCACACGTGCAGAAGCCTGGCACAAGGTGAGTGCCCCACAAATGTTTGCAGAATGAAGGCATACATGACTCAGTAAATATAACAACCATACTTTCTGAATACCTTGCGTGCTCCTGATATAAATCTAGACTCTGGGGACACAGTGTTGACAAGACCCAGAAAGTTTCTACTCACATTCATGTGTATGTGCATGCACAGAGGAAAAATAATAAACCAGTGGCCATCTAATTGATATTAATGAGCACTTAATACACAGTGGCTGCCACGATGGGCTCAAAGATGCCATCAATGGTGAGAATGGTGAGGACCAGGAAGTGTTTGGTTCAGTTGTACAGAGGTGCACTATGAGCCTGACCGGACAGCACCCGCCAACCCTGCATTCCAGACACTGCCCTAAGCAATGTTTGGAATCATTAGGCCTCTTCATAACTAGAAGCAGCTACTCCTGTCTGCCCTTCTCTCCAAACAAGGATGTGGAAGCACAGAAAGGTGACCTAGGTAACTTGCCTGATATCCGACAGTAAGGAGCTGAGTCTGGATTCAAATGTAGGCAGTGTGTCCTCAGAGCCTAAGCTCGATCTGAACAGCAAGCGAATGAATGACTGGTTGAGCTAATGAGTAAAGAGATAAGTGAATACAAGAATGAATGCAAGTCTTCAGTTGTGAACATTTTCATCCCAAAATAAAGCCCTTTCATAAAATTGTTCTTTGGTAGCTATGTTGTGTGTAAATAATAATAAGAAATTTGGGGCCATAAAAATTGTTTCTAAATCTCTTTCTTTTCTTTTGTAAACCTTATTTTGAAGGAAAAAAGTTACAGGGACAAGGGTTCTTTGAGTTTGTGTGTGTTGATTTCTTTTCCTACCTGACAATCTCTAGCTTATAAATCGAGACACTACAGCAAAATTGATGTGTAGTGAACCTTACCCCACCTTTCCAGGGGCCAGCTACTTCATCTATCGTAACTCACTTAATCCTTATGCCCACCACAGGAAGCAGGTGCGATTTTATCCTAATTCCACAGATTAGAGGCACAGAGAAATGAATTCTTTTTCCCGCAGCCAATAAACCAGTAAGTGGCAGGTAGGATCTCAACAAGACAAGCCAGGCCAGAGGCTGCCCTGAAATTTGTGTTTTCAGGTTTAGGGTCTCAGTCTTGCTGCCCACTGACTTCACCTGGGAAGCTTTAAAAAAGGTTTCTGCTTGGGCCCTACCCCAATGAAGTATCTAAGAATGGGGCTAATAGTGATGAGTACAGAAGCAAAGAAAATGTTCTAAAATTGATTGTGGTGATAATTTTGATTTGTGAATTACGTGCCAATAAAACTGTTTTCATAAAAGAATGTCAAATCGCTGACTTAGGAAGCCTGCATTTGGCTTGGACCTCTGTGTACTTTTGAGTGCTCTGTCCAAAAGCCAACGTCATGACTGTCTCCATTCTCCCATCGGTTTCTTATTTCGTGCTTCCAGTGATGGTTTTCTAACAGACTATGAAGCTGTTCACATTCTCTGAATTGCTGAGTCCTCTTCCTGGCATCTTTAAAGAAGAATAAATGAAGTGAGATACACTGCAGGCTTACTGTTGGTGTACGTCATGGAGTGCATTTTGATTCAGAGAGCCTGCCTTCGTTTATGTGGGGCTGCTAACTGAAAGGTTAGCAGTTCGAGCCCACCCGCCACTCCAAGGGAGAAAGATGAAGTTAGAAGGAGCCCCAGTGATGTAGCCATTATGTGTTGGGTTGAGATTCCAAGCAAGCCAAAACTACCAGCAGCTCCTGGGGAGAAAGACTAGGCTTTCTAAGCCCATAAACAGTTAGAGTCTCAGAAACCCACCAGGGGTTGCGATGAGCCAGGACTGACTCCAGGGCAGAGAGTTTGGTTTGGGCTGCTATCATTCATTGCTGGAGGATACCAGGTAGCTATGTGGCAGCAACAGGCTTCTCGCGGTGACACCACAGAATCAGACTTAGTGCAGACCTGTAGCACGTGGACAGATGTAAGCAAACCTGGACGCAAGGCTCTGCTGATGCAGAACGCATGTTTATAAAGCACTACATTCTTATGAAGTACTACTACGAAAATAGAAACCGCACAATGACCACTTTATTCAACACAGGCACCGCACTTGATTATTATTAGGGGGACTACATCACAATATGTGAAGCCATTTACAATTTTCCCTCCATTTACATATATCCACTATTTGCAACATTTCCCCACACCAATCCCCCAGAAAAGAGAAAGAGAAGAGGTTTTTATTGTATTTCCATCGTTTATACTGTACTTAGGGGCGCCGTATGCAAGACACATGTGACAGGTAGAGCCACAGCACACCCCACATGGGTATTACAAGCCATCTGCATGAGGTTTTCCTGTTACTGTAGCTGCAGACACGTAAATGCTCATTACCGTTATAATGCCATTGCCTTCATTCTACACATACCTGCTGCTGAGCATCTGGCCTTGTGTTGGAAAGAATGAGAGCATGGTGATGTTTTCTGTGAAACTTGGGTTTTTCACTCTTGTTACAGGCTCTCCCTGGCCACCTTCCCACTGTCTCTAGGTCAGTCCCAGAGGCTAGCAAGAGTCACATTGACATTAGCTGGAAAAAAAGAAATCATGGCAAAGGCTACCTTCATCAGCAGGCCTTTCCAATTTTCTCTGAAAAGGGAAGTCCACCAAGTTTGCCCCAATTGGAGCCCACTCCCTGTCAACTTCATTTTTGTCAACCATCTGATATCTCGCGCATTGCTCACCTCGTGTGTGCCTGTTTTCAGAGACCTCAAAATGGGTTTCCAATCTTACTGTTTGTATGTAGGGTGAAGTCCTTTCCATTCATTGAAACCCTATTGAAGAGAGGGTTCCCTAGGTTGTCATCTTAATGGGAGTTGATTACCCAGTCTCTCTTCCTTTCCAGCTGCTGGTAGATTCCAATTGTGACTTCAGATATATTGTATTGCAGTTTGATGTCCCACTGAATCCAAACATACTTTTAAACATGATCCAGAATGAATGGTTTGAAAGCCCTGCTTTTAAACTCTGACCTTTCAGCTAGGTTGTGTCACCAAGTGTCCTTGAACAATTCCAGATGCTGGGTTAAATAACGAGGCAGAATGCAAATGTATGAGTGGGGGGATAGTGCAGACTTCGTGTATTGGAAAGTTTCAGCTGGACTGGAGTCCTAGCACTTGACTTCTTCATGCTGTCATGTAAAATGCAGCCAGGGGGTGTGGTGGGAAGAGTGGTGGGGAAAAGGTGAGACTTGGAGTCAAGCAAATGTGTGTGTGACCTCAGCTCTCCTATCTACCAGTTCTGTGATTTGGGGCCACTTCACCATTCCATGCCTTCATTTCATCATCTGCAGAAGAGGATTGCTATCTCCTGACTGTGAGGATTCAGCATGGGGTTTATACAGCAGGCAGTAGAGTGCCGAGTCCACAGTAGGTGTTCCGGAAGAAGTAGCAATCCATATTATTGAGAAAGCCCCTGGCAAACTACGTTGATTGGGTAATCAATTGCTAAATGAGTGTTGCTGATCATTGGTAATTTAAGAGAATGTGAATTTTTTCTTTTAGAAAGATCAGCATCGAGTTAGTTCCTATGAAGCAGAGATTAAGGATGTCCAATGTCCAGCTTTCCTGGGGCACTATACCACTCCATCATCTCCAACATCCACTAGTCCTCTTCCCTTCATACTCTCTCCAATCTCTGAGCACTGAAGTTCACTGCAGTGCCTCACAGGATTCATGAACCATCAAGGAAATGGCTCATGTGGTGTGGAGTCGATTCTAACTCATAGCCACTCCAGAAGTCAGAGTAGAACTGCTGCTCATAGGATCTCCAAGGCTAGAGTCTTCACAGGACCTGATTGTTGTCAGGTGTTTTCTCCCACAGAGCTGCTGCTTGGTTTAAACTGTTGACCTTCCAGTTAGCAGGCAAACCTTTAAGCATTGTACCACCAAGATTCCTTTAGAGGTCTCGACCATTAGGTAAACAAATAAATAATAGATAAATGAATACAAAAATAAATAACTTTCCTGGATTTTGCCCATAACTTCATAAATCAGTAAATTTTGAGTATAAAGAACTACACAATAGTTACCTGTAGCAATATTCAATTTGCAGTGGAGTGCACCAACAGGGTTCTTCGCTGTGGTTGGTCTTCAATTGAATGGTCCCAGATAGTAATATCAGGCAGGGTCCTGGTGATCAGAAAGGGGAGGCCAGCAAATGTTGAATGTTGATGCCTAAGTCAAGGTCCTTTTCACACATTTGTTCACTTGATCCTCTCAATAATCCAGTGTGATCACCAGGAGAGCTATTATTGCTGATTCACACTGGAGACACTGAGTTCTAGAGGGAGAGGCTCAGTGATGCCTCCAAGCCCCCTTGCAGGGTTCTCTGAGTACAGCTCTAGACCCAAAGGATGATACAGCTGTTGCTGAAAGGTGCATCAAGGTAGTGTTCACAATACAAAACCCGAGGTTTTGATCCAAGCACTACGGTGGCATTAAATTTCCATGAACCTGGATTTTCCCATGTGTAAAACCATGAATCCTCTATTGACATGGGGATGCAGTGAAATGAGGGAGAGAGAGTTCAGCAGAAGCTTAGTCATGTATTCCAGATCTTCAGCTTCCCAAGAAGTCACTTACACAGAAGGCTTTGTTAAGCAATCCATGTACACCAGGAAGTGTGCAACGTACCCAAGAAACCAAGGAAACTCTCCCTCAGTCATCTTTGACATATTAGTGCTAAGTACTATGCCAGACAATTATAAGAACCCAGTAAATGTGATGTGAATAGAAGGACAAAAGTGGATGGGTGCATAAATTAAACATAGATAAGAAAAATGGATTTTTAAAAATAAATAATTTTATTGGGGGCCCTTACAGCTCTTATAACATCCCATACATCAATTGCATCAAGCACATTTGTACATAGGTTGCCATCATTTTCAAAACATTTTTTTCTCCTCGAGCCCTTGGTATTAGCTCCTCTTGCGCCCCCCATCCCCCAACCTCTTACGCTCATGAACCTTTGGTAAGTTATAAATTATGATTATTTCTATATCTTACACCATCTGTTGTCTTCCTTCACCTACATTTCTGTTATTCACCTCCCTAGGCTTATACATCCATCATTGCAATCGATTCCCCCTTCTCCTTCTATCCTCTTGGTATTGCTACTTCCGTTACTGATTCTGAGGGTTATATCTGTCATGGACTCCATGTAATGAGAACTCTTATCTGTACCAGTGTATATGCCCTGGTCTAGCCATATTTGTAAGGTAGAACTGGGGTCATGATAGTGTGTGGAAGAAAACACTAAAGAGGAATGCTATATGTTTTGTTGGTGCTATACTGCACCCTGGCTGGCTCAACTCTTGCTTGTGACCCTTTTGTGAGGGGCAGAAATTTCAATTTTCTACAGATGGTCTCTGCGTCTCCATCCCTGCCCCCTTCATTCAAATTGAAATGGTTGTTTGTTTTGGGTCTTTTGATGCCTGATACTTGATCCTGTCAATACCTTATGATCACATAGGCTAATGTGCTTCTTCCATGTGGCTTTGTTGCTTCTTTACTAAATGACTGCTTATTTAACTTCAGGTCTTTTTTTTTTTTTTTTTTTTAGGCTTCACTGCCCTCAGGTGGTGGGAGCAGGAGGCCCAGCCTTTGCTCCTGGGAGCCGGAATTGAACCTCCATCCCAGTGGGCCGTAGTCCTGCGCACAACCACTACGCACAGGGGCTCAGCCCCAACTTCAAGTCTTTAAGACCTAAAATGCTATATCTTCTAATAGCCAGGTACCATCAACTTTCTTTACTGCACTTGCTTGTGCACCACTTTTGGCTTCAGCGACTGTGTCAGGAAAGGTGAGCACCACAGAATGCCAGGTTATTAGAACAAAGTGGTCGTGTGTTGAGGAAGAAATAGAGTAGAATTGCAATGTCCGTCTGTCACCTTAATACTTAACATATAAATATATGTATGTAGACCTGTACCCCTATATTTATATACAAATATAGTTACATATGTATGTGTCTGTATTTATACCTTTATAAAGATCTCTTGCTTCCTAGTTCTTTCCTTTATTTCCTAAGAAAAATGAAATTTTAACCTTGTACAGCTACACCCATCTCAACATTTGTGAGGACAGCACAGGACTGGAAAATATTTCCTTCTTCTGTACTTAGGGCTGTTGTGAGTCAGAACCACATCAACATCCATTTAGTCCATAAGCCTATGGAGTCTCAACTATGTATGATATTCTGCACGAATAAATGAAATATATTTCCTGACCTCAGAAAATCACATGGTATATTTGGTAAGAACATGGGATTTGGCGCCAGGAGATCTGCCTCTAAGAGTTGGATCACTTTAATCTCTCCCTTTGCTTAGGCTGTGGAGACCTGGCTGAAAGTTGGCAATAAAGGGATGAATGTGATTGTGAATATCATTGCCACCTTCTTCCTAGGAATGCGTTCAAGATAATTATGGAACCAGTCACTCTAAAGGACTTTGAAAGTAGAAAGTTTTGTGTTCACAAATCAAACACAAAGGAGCAGTAGCAAACAGGTGTATACTGCTTAGGAGATATGTTATAAGTTGGTTATTTGCTTTAAATCACCTTGCATTATAGCATATCTGTGCCTTTTGCCTTTCTGATTCAGGACTGAGTCAGGTCACCCATCATGTGGCAGGCTAGAGGGTACTCACTTGAAGAAACCATCATCTCTGCCTTCAAGGAACATATCTGGGAATTATTTTACAGTAGAAGCATGAACAAGTCATAATAGTAAAAAAGGCATGACTAATCAGCTTTGCCAAGGGAAACAGGAAAGGTTGTGCAGAGGAGGGAAGACCTAAGTGGAGGTTATTATAAGGAGAAGAATTCACCAGAGCGGAGGGAGGAGGGTACTCCAGATTCAACAAAAACAAAAGAGAGAGAATGTGGGCACATGACATGTTTGAAGAGTGGAGATAGTGTTATGTAGTTGGAGATGAGGTAACGATCAAATGATGGTAAGTCTTGGAAGTCATGCTGAGTGTGGGGCTCTAGCTTTTGGATCATGACGCACCAGCAGCGAGGAGAGGTAATGGGACAAAGTGTGGTTGTTGTTGTGCTGTTAGGTGCATCAGGTTGCTTTCAGCTCACAGCGACCCTGTGTGTAACAGAACAAGACACCGCCTGATCCTGAGTCATCCTCACAATGGGATGATTCTTATGCTTGGGACCCAAAAGAGCCTCACTAGATCATGGCTGAATGATGAAATGATCTTCAGTGATTTCCTTTTATTCAACTACCCGCCAGTCTCCATCATTTTAGACTTTGAAATAAAGGGAAATGTGTTGGAGAAAGAGAGGTAGGCAAGTCAACAGGAGAAGGAGCACAATGAGAGCGCAGAAATGAAGCCCCCAGAGAGTGTGCCATAGGCCTTTGCCAGACACTTAGATTTAAAGCCTTGCCCTGTCATTCATCAGCGATGACACTTCTTGCCAAGTCAAGCAAACTCCACGCTTCTCAGTTCTGCATTGGTAAATGGGAGTAATAGACATACTGGCCAACCTCCGGCACGATGGGAAGGATCAAGTCAGTGGCAAAAACAATACATTGAGGCCCAACCTGAAGTCATTCAAATGAAGTGGAGGGTCTCTGGGGAGTGGGGGGCTGGGTATAAAATTATACCACGGAGGAGACTCACAACCTGACAGCGCAGGATGACTGATTCCAGTTTTCAAGAACACCAAGAGCCTTGCTAACACTGGCAAATGATTGCCATTTCCCTTGTCAGGCAGTGACAGGAGTTAGTTGACCTGAAAATTCACTAATAGTTCCATTAGAGAGGCCTTGGAAGTAGCCATCTTTTTACTCATCCTGGTCAATTAACAATGAATTAATGCCAGACATATTTTCAATTGGGCTGAATGCTGATTCCTACCCAGCCACCCCCCTCCATTGCACTAAAAATATCCCTTTCTGGAAGGACAGCCAGCCAGGAACTATGCTGCTTCTCTTCACATGGCTGCTTCAAAGCATAGCCGAAGCCATGTCAGTTTAGCTCAGCATTGATGAGATAGCAGGTCAAACCTTGGATTTGAGGTTCCAGGACAGCTTCTCCATACACTAGCTGTGTGGTATACGATAAAGAATCCAAACTTTCCGAAGTCCAGTATCGCACCTATACATTGACAAGATTAAAGATGAGGTTCCTTTCGGTTAAAAAATGAAATGAAAAGACTTTAAAAGAGGGCTCAACTATATACTTTATATTTCGATATACTTTATATTCAAAGTAATGACATCTGAATGTGAGTCTTAAATCTCGCTCTAGTTCACTGGTCTTCAACCTGGGCAGTTTTCCCCCTTGGGGACATTGATAATGTCTGCAGACATGTTTGCATGGTACCCAGTGACTGGTGCTACTGGATCAAGTAGTGTGGGTAGGATGCTGCTAACCTCCGAGGGGAGCGGGGTGGTTCACTGGGAGACTGTTGCCTTCTCTCGGGAGGACCCAAGGAACCTGGGGGTACGGTGCTCTCAGTGTTGGACTGCTTACTGCAAGGTCAGTTCAAACCCATGACCTGCTTCCCAAGAGAAAGATGAGGTCTGATCCCATAAAGACCCAATATATGGTCATTGTGAGTCAGAATGAACTCTATGGCCATGGACTTCTCTCTTTCTGCCTTGCCTGAGAGTCCTAGCTTCAACTTCCAGTCGATGTACCTCACATGTCGGGGACACGTATGTTGCTCTGAACAGATTTCAGTGGTGTTTCCAGTCTAAGACAGACTAGGGCTGGTCAGTGTTTGGTTTCACTGTTCTTGGGGTTGCCACGGGTCGAAGGCTGACTTGGTTGCAGTTAACAACAGCTAACATCCCAAAATACACAGAATAGCTCCCTTCAAATTATTGGGTCCCACACATCAGCCATGCCAAGGTTGGGAAACCTTACTATAGTTGATTGGTTTTGACTACAGCCCCTTTGCTAAGGTGGGTGCCTTGTTTGTAAAAGAAGAATGGTAACAATATCCACCTTTATCTTCTCACAAAGTTGACATGATCAAACCAGGTACCTAATTAAAAGGTGCCTTAAAATGTAAAATCCACTCAAGTGAGAAATACCACCTTCATAATTAACCCACTTTTGCTGCTCCATGAGCCGCTTCATCGGGGTCTGCTATTTTATTCCTCTCTTGAATGTGGCCTCGAGGATGCTGCTTAAGTTTGTGGCCAGGACTTCTAAGACTTGACCTGTAGGCATTAAGAATCTCAGTTCCCAAATCTGATGTTTGTCTTTCTTACTTGCCCTTTCCTCACAATGCTTCCTCTTATACATTTCTCTTTATTCCAAAGTCTATGATAGGAAATGAGAATTGGATCAACAAAGAACCTTCTTTATGTTTTTAATATTAAATGTTTTTTTTATGTTTTAATATTAAAATATTCCTACCAGTCCCATCTGCCTCAGGTTAAACCCTTCATCAAATACATAAGATCCCCACCTCCCACTCCTCCCCTGGACGCTAGTTCCAGGGGGTTATAAAGGGCCATGGTCCTGGGCTGGGGAAGGACTGACACCTCTCCTGGCATTCCCAGAAATGTCACTACCTTTTCAGGCCACTTTGGTGAGCTGAATCCTTTGGTAAAGTGACCAGATTTTTAAGCAGGACACCATTTACCGGGGGGTAGGGGGCTTCTTGATTAAAAATTTGGTCTATATGGAGCAACAAAAATTTTCATAGAATGCAAAAATAGTATTGTAATATATTTATTTTAATTTTAAAATGCCAAAGGACATTGTTAAATTGTTAAAAAGCCGGACGTGTGGTCACTTTATGAGAGCACTCCACTGCTGGCCCGCTGCTCTGCTGAGGAACTCACTATGTGGTCAGCTTCCCTCCATTTGCTTAGCTGCCCTTTAGTCAGGAAGAGAATCCTGAGACCCTCCTGAAAAACTGGGCACAGGTCATCCCTGCTCTTGAATTCCTCCAGACCTCTCTGGGGTTCCTACTCTCTCACCTGTATTTCCACATGAAGGAAGAAAGTGAGGACAGAGACCCCTTCTGCAGACACATACAGAGACCCCTTCTGAGCTTGAATGTTCTTGCTCACCCTTCTGCAACTTTCCCACCTTCAGTCCATGCACTCGACCTTCCCTAGCTCTATTTTAATTACCTTGAACTCTCACATGCCAAGATTTTGCGACTCAGCCACCGAATGTAAAGACAACCTTAAGAGTAAAATCAAAGACATGGGTTAGCATATGAAAATATCCACCACTTCAGACCTCCTGAGCAGTTTGAGTTTGGGATCATCCGTGTAAGACATGAAAAAATGACAATAATTTATAAATCATCAAAAGTTCGTGAGGGAGAGAGGACGGGGCGGGAGAAGGGGGGAAAGAAGGAGCTGTGACCACAGGCTCAAGCAGAAAAATGATGATGACAAATGTACAAATGTGCTGGACACATGGATGGATGGATGGATTGTGATAAGAGCTGTACGAGCCCCCAATAAAATGGTTTTTTTAGAAGTACACTTAAAAGCAGACTTGAGAGCTTGATGGTCTAAGGGAAAAGAGGGGTCAGACTGAACAGAGTCCAGCAGGCCCCAAGCTGCTTCTTGTGTGCTTGACCATCAAGGGGATTCCAACTCAGGATGACCCTGCATGTCAGAGCAGCACCGCCCCCCAGGGTGTGCCAAACCTGTCTTCCGAGGCACTTCTACCTGGGGTTAGCCTGCCAACCTGCTGGCTATCAGTCAAGTGCTGGACCATGGGTGCTATCCAGGGGCTCCTGTCTTCATGCAACTCTCCAGTCTAAAATTGGATCCTTGGCCAAATCAATCAATTGATCTCTTTCCTTTCCTCCTCCCCTCTCTCTCCTTCTCTCAATTTCCCACATTAGGAACAACAGATTGATAGTGGCCACTCTTTTTCAGGTTTTGAGTACATCATTAGCAGAGCAATATACATGGGTTCCAGGTAGTTTAACAAGTGATGTTGGAACAATTGGCTTTAAAAAGTGAATTGGATCCATTATACATGTTGCATTTAACACACACACACACACAGGGAGAGGGAGAGAGAGAAGAGAGAGAGAGAGAGAGAGAGAGAGAGAGAGAGAGAGAGAGAGAGAGAGCAATTGTTTCTATTACAATTATAGCTTTGGAGACCCTATAGGCAGTTCTACTTTTTCCTGTGGGGTTTTTATAAATTGGAATTGTCTCCATGGCAACAAGTTTGGTTTTAGTGTTTGGGCATGGGGTATGTGTTAAAGAGGCCTGGTTTCACGAGGGTTAGGCATTCCGTTGCTAAAGGAAAGGTTGACTGTTCAAACCCAACAGTGCTCTGCAGGAGTAAAGACCCAGAGATCTGTCCCTGTCAAGAGAACGCCCTCGGCTCACTCTCTGGTATAGTTCTACTTCATCCAGAGGCTTGCCATGAGTTGGAATCAATTGAACAGCACACAATAAGAATTATGTGCTAAATCTTTTGCAAAAAATCTCATCTACCTTGGAAGCAACATAAACCGTACTGTATGGATTTCTCAATTGTGTCTGCTTCCAAGTGCAGGAGAAAATCTAAGGAGAAAAACTAGACAGAACAGCCACACACTCTTCTGATGAATCAAGATAGAGCCCTTGTGAGATAACCAGATTCTTGGGCCCCACGCTAGATCTAACGGAATCTGGATCTCCAGAGTTGAGACTGGGAAATGGAATTTTTAACAGAGCCTGCTCCGGCAATACTCCTCACTGAAGAAAGTTTGGGAATTCTAGATGAGAGGACATATTGAAGGGTCGAAGGGAGAGGATATGATTCTCCACATTTGTGTATCCCAGAAAACAACAAGAAGGAGCGCATTCGTAGGAACCAACAGCAGCAGGCTCAGCACCTGTTTCTTTAGTTGTCCACCCAGCAGGTTGCTACCCAGGAAATCCACCCCCTCCCCAGGCTCCCTGCCCCACCCCCAGCTGAAAACCATTCCAGAAAGACTGGAATTTAGGTCCTGATCCATCAGCTCCTTGTCTGAACATAAGGACTGCCTGTTTTTTTTTTAACCTCTTTGAGCTGTGTTCTCACGCACTGTGACGTCAGCAGAACCCCAAGACTGAATTATAGCTTTGCATTCAATCAGGCATCATGTATTATTCTCCGTGTTATCCATCACTGCTTTCCTACTGCTCAGAAGACAGAGTGACAGCAATACACACAATGGGTAAGCACCTGAGGTGCTTTCAGCCTATCAATAATAAGCACTGTTCCCAGAAAGATTTTGCTCTGTGGCGAAAGCAGAATGGAACAGCATTTCCAATGGCCGGCCGAGGCTTTGAAATCGTTTCCTATTAAATGTGCAAATTCTGAAGCCATCTCTTCACTTATGTGCCACAGATGGAGTTTGGTTCAAAATGAAAACAAGAAAAATCTGTTCATCTGAAAGACAGAAGGGTTGCTGGATGTCCTAATTCTTGCATTTCATTGCTTAACACACACACTAAACTTCAGTCTCTGGAAAATTAATGGATGGTGTAACTCTCTTGCAGGGGCCAATGACCCAGTAAGCTTACCTTGCTAACTGATGGCACTGTCCACGTCAGGGATTTGAAATGACGCTTTGATCCTTGTTCACTACAGAGTCCTGAATAAGCTCATGTCTACCCTGCTGACTGGGTGCACTGTCCCTGTCGGGGATTGTACATTGAGAAAAGGCTTTGCTCCTGTTGGAGGGCTCTGTGGGAGCTGGGAGAGAGACAGATGGCAGCTAGACCTGCAAGCAGAATCTGTGATGTGGGGAGAAGAGGTGATGGCAACCACTAGCTTGTGTTACTACTAAGTAAGCCCAAGTAAAGCCCTTATGTAGGAGCTCATCAACACTGCTTTTGTGCAGAGCTTTGAACTGGTTTGAACCAGTCACAGCGGATGAAACAAAATCAGAACAGATTAGAATTTTTTAAATGGGGGTGAAGTGGGAACGGCACTGGGGGAAAATGATAGACTGAAGTGCTGGTGTGGGAGCTGCCGACAAGGCCATGTGAGCTCTTTGGGGAGCCTAGGAGGGGAGACTAGATTATGGCTAGGGCTACGGAGAGACATAGCCCCATCAAAGCAGTGTGGTCAGCCCCAATCTTTGTTTTTAACCCTGTCAATTAAGTGATGTGGTTGCTACGATGTACACTTACTGAGATTATGCTTCTAGTAGGGCATTGGCCTGTCATTTTCCCAAACCATTCAGTACTCTGCCTTACCCATTTTTAACAAATTTGCATCTGCTCCTATTTTACTTCTTTGGTCAGGATCGAACCAAGAAAATCAGTTTAGAACCCTGGTCTTGTGTATGTGTTTAACCAGGGAATTACATTCATAGTGCTCAAAAGCATATTAATTGAAGAGGATCAAGTAGGCAGTAGGAATTTAGACACAAAGTAAGTGCAAAATTTATCAAACCCATGCCTGTAATTATCACTGTTGCTTTTCACATTCTAGTGCCTTTAAATAAAAATGAAATCTAACACATATTTGGGCCATTTGAAGCATTAGGAACATTAGATATATTTTATTTTGCCTTTAAACTGGATTGAGTTATGCAGCTAAACACGGAGAATATGCACTCATTGTTGTACTGATGAATGGTGGCACTATAATAGGCATGTAGCACTTCCCCTGATATTATGCGCTATGCGTTTCTGAGGTTAAAATGAATATACACCATTTCTTTAGCCAGCCTGAGTCTTTGAGTAAATAATTAGGAAAAAATAGCTCTTGACATAATAACACATACGTGCTATCACAATAGGACATATTTACAAATCAAATATAGCAATGACTGACTTTGTGCCTTTAAACTCATTTACTTAGTTTATTCCCAAGGAAATGCAGTGGACTCGGTTGATGTTTTTGGCATCTCCTTCTATCACTAGATCCAATTGTCCTATCTACTCACCTTCTGGGCAAGTGTTAGTCTGGCTTTTTCAAATAGGGGAATTAAGACTCCTTTTCTCTTTGTGGAATAGTATACCTACCATTTAATTGTTGTTATTGTTGACTGTCATCCAGTTGACTCTGACTCATGGTGACCTTATATATGCAACAGAATGAACACTGCCTGGATCTGTATGATCTTCAGGGAGCCTTGGTGACTTCCTGGGTTATAAACTGAGCTGCTCATCACAAAGTCAGTGGTTCAAAGCTACCAGTTGCTTCAAGGGAAAAAAATTAGACTACTCTACTCTGTAAAGATTTACAGACTCAGAGATTTACAAACCCAAAGGGACTGTTCTACTCTGACCTATACGGTTTCTTTGAGTCAGAGTCAACATGATGGCAATGACTTTAATTGTTTGGCTTTACAGTATCTTCCAGGTCATTTGATGGGTTTGAGTCTATTGTTACAGCTGCAGTATCAATCCACCTCACTGCAGAGTTCCTCCATTTCCATTGGCCTTCTACAGGTATATTTCATTTTATTGGGTTTGGCTTCATGATGTGTCATAGATCTTGCTTTGTTTTTATGATTGAAAACTCATGGCAGCCCTACATTGGCACCATTTTCCCAACAACATGTACTCACAGGTTTTTTATAATAGTGGTGCTGTGAGTTCGGCATTGGTCTATTAACCACAAACTTGGCTATTTAAACCCACCAGGCACTCCTGGGAAGGAAAACGAGGCAGAATGCTCCCATACAGACTTAATCCTGGAAATTCCATCCAGTGTCAGTGTGAGTTGGTACTAACTTCATGATGGTGGGAATTGCACACTTAGTAGACGACAGTATAGTGTATACATAACTTTCCAAACACTTTTTATTATGAATTGGGAGCAAGTCTACAGAGCAGATCATTGGTATTACATGCAATAATGTGTACGTATTTGTGCTGTCTCGTTCATTACAATGCTCTCAGAGTAACCTTTTTCACCTCACTTCCTCTTTGGGTTTCCTGTTTCGACTCCTTTCTTAACCCTTCCTAACTTTTTCCTTGGGTAACTATTGCCCTTGATCTCAATTGGTTGATTATTCCAAGGGATCCATACCTCACTAGTGCCATTGTTTCTCTTATAGAACTGTCTGTACTCTTTGGTTGAAGACTGAACCATAAGGGTGAGTTCAGTTCCAGACATGAAGGGAGATGAAAGGCCCTATCATCCTGGGCAAGGGGGGGTGGGGCGGTTGACCAGTCGGTATCTACCCAGTAACTCTTTTTTAAAATCATTTTATTAGGGGTTCACACATCTCTCACCACAATCCATACATCCATCCATTGTATGCAAAGCACATTTGTACACTTATTGCCATAATCATGTTCAAAACATTTGCTTTCTACTTAAACCCTTGGTATTAGCTCCTCATATTTCCCCATCCCTCCCTGCTCCCCCTTCCCTCATGAACCCTTGATAATTACTAATTATTATTATTTTATCATGTCATACACTGTCAGATGTCTCCCTTCACCCACTTCCCTATTGTCCGTAACCAGGGAGGAGGTTATATGTAGATACCTGTAATCAGTTTCCCCTTTCTACTCCACCTTCCCATCGCCACTCAGAACCAACTCTGTGGCTCCGAAGAACAACAACATAATTTTATTTTAATCATGAAATTCTCTCTCTCTCTCTCGGAAACCTGTTTTTCTAATCCTTTTCTCAGGGTAGAATCCAAAAGTTATTTTATTCTATTTGTATCAGGATAGAGGCAGTGGATTAAATGAAACAATGACTGTCACCTTGAAAAACCTGAGAACATTTGCTTCTGTTGCTTTATAAAACTTAGGGGTCAACTGAAGACAACACTCACCAAGAGGATCCATTCATTCTAGGTGTCCTCTGTCTCCCTCTCTCCCCAATTTTTTGAGAAGGCAATGAGGTGCCTAAAACTAGATACTCCCCAGGTCTTGTCCCAGAATGAGGCCACACAATGGATTGACAACAGATGGGGAGCAGACAGTCCATCTCATTCTACCTTCAGCCCTATCATTAGTTTGCTGCGAGGCTTGGGGCAAGTCAGGCTTCCATTTGGGCCTCACTTTCTCTGCTGGTCAACAATGGTTCTCAGCTTCCACAACTTCCTGACTCCCATGCCACACCTGAACCACTACCCAACTGGAGGGGCCCAGAGCCCAGACTATTGCCGAACTTTGCACTTGAATGCCCAGCATCCAGCTGCTAACACTCCCAGCCAGGCCCCACACCCACTTAATCTGAAATCCTCATTAGCTCCAACTGTGGGCCATCTATTTCCCCACACTCATAATGGGAGTTAATTTCTGTGGGGATCAGATGGTCTTTCCCCTGGAAATTTTTATTCATATTTCTTTCCTGTTTTGTGATTCTCAATCGGAGTTTTCTAATAACAGATCATTTCTTTTTGTCTAACTTTAATCTGGTCCTGCTTGACAAGTCCCATCCTTTTCATTGAAGGGTAAGACCACTTAAAGGAAGGCCAATAAGCCTTTGCGCTGCTCGGCCGGCTGGGGTGATTTGTCACCCGGTGCAGTGGTGGTCACACCAATGGATTTATCTCAAGGTAAATGGAGATGCTGAGACCCGGGACCTGGAGCTTTGATTAAGGCGCCCTTTTTGTAGTGTTGATAGATGTTGCTTGTGTTTATCTATTTGAAATGCCACTAAATCTGTGAATACAATGGAAAAAGAGAGTACTTTGCCGCTGAAAACATATTAGTGATTTATGTTTCGGTAAGAAGCACAATAAAGAGACAGAGGCTATTAAGAGCAGCTATTTTCATGAGAAATAGTTCTGCTTTAAAACATTATTAACCCCACCTTGATAGAGACTTACATGCATGCATAATCATGTTTGCTTACCCCTTTACTTTGGTGCGATATGCATCTGAAGCACACAACCTCCCAATATTAATAAGTTAGTCAGCAGAATATTTACAGCCGAAGATACCTAGCCCAGGACTGTTCTGCATGTAAATTCCCTTCTCTCAAGATAAGGACACATAATAAACTTATCTTGGAAGCTTTGGAGTTTATATGGACTTCATATTGCTCAAAGCGCTCTCAAATCCCAGTCACCATCATTTGCTATATCTCGGCCTCCCTCCCCTACCACCCCTACTGCGACGGAGTAGAAATAACCGGTAGGGTGACACATAAAGATTATAATGCATGGATATAACGTATAGCATGAATCAATGTCATCAAGACGCACCCATTTAAATGAATAGGGTCAGATGAGAGTGCTGTATCACCCTGACTTGTTTGACAGTAACAAATGCATCACCTTGTATGCATAATAGGAGTGTACAAACCAGAAGAGATTTGTAAACTTGGTTCATTTCAAGCAGAACTGACCCACCGGAACAGACACAAGAGACAAGGCAGTTGGGCTGAGCCGCAGAGCAATCGGGCCATGTGGGTTTCGCTGGTCCCTAAGGTGGATCTCCACACCCTCAGGGGGGGATCTCAAGTCTCCCAGCTCCCCTGGGGGACTGGAAGCGCCCCACGGGCGCTGGTGGTTCTCACATGCACTTTTAAAAGGTTCTAGCTCCTGCAGGACCAGAGGAGGGCTG
Source organism: Nesogale talazaci (assembly GCA_004026705.1). NCBI lineage: Eukaryota > Metazoa > Chordata > Mammalia > Afrosoricida > Tenrecidae > Nesogale > Nesogale talazaci. The sequence goes on from PVJH01009525.1 coordinate 64,008, forward strand.
GGAGGGATGAGGATCCTGCCAGGCGGCCTGGAACGGGGGCTTTGAAGCGTACAATGTGTACCAAGACTGGGGAGAAGGAGGGGAGGAAAAACAGCCCACAACTGAGCCGGGCTCTCTCGGAGTGCAATTAAGTGTCAGGAAGGTTGTGTGCCACGCTCTGATTTATGGAGACGTGTCGGGGACTGCGGGCCGGGCCGGGCCGGGCGACGAGCCGAGCGGGATCTGGGCCTGGGCACGGCCCGCGCCTCGCGGAGGCCACACCTGCACCTCATTTGCTTCCGCGCGGAGTCACAACCCGCCTGCTGATGGGGCGCCTGCCCTGCCATCCTCGCGACGATGACAAGTTATTAATTGCCACCATTAGCCGCCGCCGCCTGCCCGAGATCTCTGCTGCTCTCTGGAGGTGAGAAACCCGGCGCATCGGAAGGCGCGGGGCAAACGGAGTAGCAATCTGCCCAAAAGGGATTGTGAGATGGTGAATAATTTATTAGAAAACATTTTTCTTTGTCCTTCCCACAGACCCACAAATCCTCCCCAAGCGCTCTGTAGCAGCCTTGCAGATAATGTACTTACACATCTCAGAGCCTGCTAAATAGACTGAAGAGGCCATTGGGTTCACCCTCCACACTGCGGCTGCCAGGCTGCGGAGCCTATGCTGCCAAGGGCCTGCTGAGGGAGCGAGGGAAAGCGCGAACGGGGGCCAGCTTGCCTCTTTGGGGGATCCTATGCCGCATATTGACCCATTCAAAGTGCACACCCCCCCCCCAACCCAGCTTCCTGTCCACACGATCTCCCTGGACCTCCCCATGTTTCTCCAGCGACAGCAGGTTCCTCTGGTCCCTTCAGCCTCCTGGGCAGCGGGCAGGCTACACCCGCATCCCTTTGACAAACATGGGACGCAGCATCTCCTCGTGCCAGCCACCCGGGAAGCCAAGAAGGCCAATTAGGACCTTCTCCTTAAGGATCTGGCAAGTGAAGTACATTCTGTAGACAAGTCCTGCGCAGGCTGCAGTCTACCTCGGTACAACCAGGATGGCCCTTTGAAGCAAAGGCGTGAGACCTGCGCTCCACGCCCTCAACGTTAGGCTTGGAGGTCAGCTCACGTGGGAGACCAGTCGGTAGGAAAGATCCCAGGGCTGAGCACAGTGAGAGATCAGGGAAGGCGAAGGAGCTCCGCGCCCTCCGGCCCCCCAACCAGGTGGATTGATGCAAACGCCAGAACAGGGGATCTCATCAAACAGTGACCCCGAAAAGGGCAGGGGACCGGGCAGCCTGTCCTGCTGGCATTCAGGAGGCCGCCAACAGCAGAGGCGATGCCATGGTAACCAACAACAGATAGGCACAGAGCACGCAGAACAGGAGAGAGGTGAACATGGCAAGGGAGGGATTCCTTCACAAATTGGGGACCGCTTGACAGAGAGGGGGCACTGAAATCAGAACTGATGGCGGAGGTAAACTCACCACCACGCCCACCACCACCCCAGGCCCTCTCTAACACTGGGATGCAGAACTTACATTTTCCTAGCATTTCACAAATGTTTTCACAAAGAAGCCATAAGTCTTCTCCAGGCAATTCACATCCCAAGCTTGGTATGTTTCCTTGGCTGTGGGAAATCCAGGTCAGAAATTCTGAACCAGAAATTCTTTCCAGAGCTCAGTCAATGCAGACTAGCTCATGTGTGTGGCCAGGCGAGAGACCGATGGCCACAAAGACAGAGATCACCCAAGCAAGCCAGAGGGGTGCAGTGCAGAGAATCTAGAACTCTCCCAGCTGCACTGCAGCCAGAAATAGGAATACCTCAGGGTCACTCCCCTGCTCAAAATTCTTCTGTGGCTCCCACTGCTTTTAGGACAGAAAAACAAGGATGCTTGTGAAGGAGCCTCTGCCTACATCTCTGGTCTCTATTTATTTCTCTCCTCTTCCCTCCCTGCACCACTACAGACATACCTGCTGGTGAACATCTGCAAACACATGCACACCAGGCATGCTGTGTGTACATGTATGCCAGCCAGACTGGAGTGAACCACAGTAGATTAGGGAAGTTGGAAATCGGTGATTTAATAGGAGTCTATTAAAAAGCACACAGCTGTCATCTTTAGGCCTTTATTCCTGTCCTTCCCTCTACCCAAAACACTTTCCTTATGCCTCATCCTTCAAGACTTCAAGTTTGTTCAGACTCACCTCCTTGGAGAAGCCAACTGTGACATAGTTCTTCACTCCTTTACTTCCCACACGGAGATTTGGTGACAGTCTCATGTCTCCTTATTGGTACCTTCTGTCAACTCTGATAGGACCCATAGTCCCTCATTGTGATGGTCTCTTTCTCTCTTGCCCTCACCAATCTGCTCGCCTCTTAAATGTCTTCTTTGGCTTTGTTCTTGGCATCTAGCACAGTGTGCCGCACACAGTAACTTTTCAATAAAGGCTTGATGAATGACTAAATGAGACAATGAATGGATGAAGTAACTAGGGAAGGGAGGATGAACCACAGAGAAGAAGAGCTTTTGCCAAGAGATAGGGGAGGATTTACCTGATAGCCAAGATGGAAGAAGTTCTCAGAATATTGGCAGGCACAGAAGCAAGAAGTGGAAGGTATTACAAGGATGTTGTTGGTTGTCAGAGTATGTTGACCAACAAGGTTCTCAGTCTCTGCTATTTGCTAAAATAATTTTTATAGCACACTTTCCTGGCAAAGAGAAGATCTTTAATAAGTAAAAGTGAATAATTGAACAAAAGTAGAAATATGCTACCAAATGTGTAAAGTTAGAATAATAAATTAATGACTTAGTGTATAAACATTATAATGACATAGAAATGGTGTGCTAACAGTGTTTGGCTGGGTTGTCAAGAGAAACAAACCCAGTGACACTCATGCTTGTATAAGAAAGAACTTTACATCAAGAAGGCAACCCAGTCTAGTCTGACACAAATCCATAGGCCTGATGCTAACCAGAGCCCTCTTTCGACTCAAGCAGTTCAGGTGAAATGGGAAGATGGGCAATCAGACTGGTAGATGCAGAGTCACCCAAATTTCAGGGCACTGGGAACATGGCATCTCCCAGGTTGGCTCCCAGGCTCAAAGGCCCACATGTAGCCACCCCTGGAGGCAGACACAGAATCCCAGCAAGCAGGTAAAATGAAAGGCAAGAGTGGGAGAAGTTTCCATGGTCTCTCTTAGACAAAGGCCACACTTATATCACCAGGCAGCAACCACCTGATTGACAGGTTGGACTCTAACCCTACCTCCACACAGGTACCATCAAGTTGGCATAAAATCTAACCACCACACTAATCAAGAGCGGTACTAAGTGTCCCAAAAGAAGAAAATAGAGAGTAACTAGTTTGGACTTCGAAGGGTATGTATGAAGATGTTTACATCTTTCTCAAGGCAATGATGTGAGAACTGGGTTTTGAATGATAAGTAGACTTCACATTGGATAAGAAGTCCAAGAAAGAGCTTGTGTTTGTCTGGGTAGACTAGAGAAACAAATTCATAGACACGCATATGGATATAAGGGAAAGGTTTATATACAAGAGGGATGGAACATTGAGAAAGCATCCCAACCCAGTCCAGTCCAAAGTCATAAATCCGATATTAGCCCATATGTCCAATACTAGTCTATAAAGTTTCCTTCCGACTCATGAAGCACATGCAGTAGAGGTGTCCTGGTGCTGGCAGGGGTCTCTTCATGGTTCCTCATTTCCAGGACTTAGGGTCCATCAGCAGTATCCATTGGCAGTGGGAGCATCTCAGCACTGGCAGGGGTTTCTCTGTGGCTTCTCCAGCCCCAGAGGTCTGGTTCCATCATGACAAACCCATGTGACCTCCTTTCTGACTCCTCCATTCTCCAGGAATCAGGATCAATCAGCATGCTGTCATCTCGTCCAGAGACTGAGAGCCAAGCTTCTCTTCTCCAATTGAGAAATACTGCAGGATTTCCCAGAAAGCTCAGGAGAAAGCCATGCCCACACAGAGCCCTCATTGGCTAATCATTGGCTATCTCCAGATGGACAAACTAGACTCCACCCTTAGATTCTCAATCATGAAATTGACATGAGTGCATGACCGCCACAGAGCTTCACCCATGTGCTATGGTTGACACCAATGGAAGAACTTTGTTGGCATCATTCCTATTCCCTCACCAAACATTGAAGCCTGTTGTGTTTGGGGCCCTGTATCAGGTGCTGAGTAATAAAAGCTAAAGACCCCTACCCCTCTTGTCCTCAAAAACTCATGACTACATGAGTAAGATGGACAAGTAGACAAAAATGGCTGAAGTAAACTTGTGGATGGGTTAGCTGACCACCTGTTTCATTGAATGAACAATTCTGGCTGTTATTAACTATATTCACTCTACTACTACCGAGAATTTAATGTAGGGGCACTTCATGCGACTTACTAAGATTACCACTGCTCTTCACTCTTGGAAAATTCTCTGCTCTCTTGAAGTTTGAGGGAGCCATATCATTTGCTTTAAAAAAAAAAAGAGGTGTGAGACAAAGTGACAGATGTCACTTTCAGGTAGGAAACTTTGGAGCCAGTGAGTGATATGGCACTCTTGCAGAGTGCCCCAGGAGGGGCGGGTGGTTTCATTGGCCTACCTCAGTGAGTTCGTCAGGGAAAGAACATCATTACTGAGCCCAGCCTGTGGTGGTTATGTATTCATGATGTCAAAATTTTCATGATTGGTATATAGGGGTGGAGTCTAGCCTGTTAATCTGGAGATAGCCAATGAGTAGCCAATGAGGCCTCCATGTGGGTCTGGCTTTCCCCTGAGACTTCTGGGAAGCCTCACGGTATTTCCTAATTGGAGAAGAAAGACTTGAATCTCAGTCTCTGAGAGTCAGTCTCTGAGATGATGAACCACTGAGAAGACAAGATGGCAGTGTCCGAGGAACTGGGGGAGCTGGAGGAGGAGCCACACGGCCTTATCCTGATGGAACCAGACCTCTGAAGCTGGAGAAGCCCCGTGGAGAACCCTGCCAGCGCTGAGTTGCTTCTACCACCACTGGATGCTGTTGATGAACCCTGAGTCCTGGAAGTGAGGAGTCATACGGAGACCCCTTGTCAGCGCCGGGATGCTTTGGCTACACATGCTTCATGAGTCGGAAGGAGACTTTATAGACTGATATCAGACATATAGGCTAATGTTGGATTTAGGACCTTGGACTGGTCTGGGTTGGGATGTTTTCTCAATGTTCCATTCCTCTTGTATATAAACCTTTCCCTTATATCCATATGTGTGTCTATGAATTTGTTTCTCTAGTCTACCCAGACTAACACACAGCCCTTCTACTTTCTATGGCCCAAGGAGTCAACAATTATCTTTATTGTTTAAACCTTTGGAGTTAGGGTTTACATGTGATTCAGCACCATCTTACCTAGCGTGACTAATCAAAGGACAAATAAAAGTAGACATTTGGGGATATTCTTCTTGACATTTGTACCCCATAAGAATGACCAACTGCAAAGGGATCAAGTAACTGGACTTCCAGTTTCTGCTCTGCCTGTGTGTCCTTCTTAGGCACCATCAGGTGGGAAAATACATGAAAGAGGAAAGGATTTGTTCACAAGCAAGAAGCAGTTTAAATCCTGCCTACTCTTGAGTCAGTGTTGTGTTCTTCGTCACCCATATATATCTGTTCAGAAAGAGGCCACTGTTTGACACTAGGTCCCCCGGAGATTCAAGAGGCAATGACTTTCTATTCTACCATAAGATTCCTTGCCTCTCCTGACCTATTTGTGGGTCCAAGAGCAGGAAGTTCTGGAATGGATTACCTGGAATTAAATTCTGGCTCTACAATTGATTGGTCATGTGACTTCAGAGGAGTTACTTGATGTCTTTAAAGTGTCTCTTCCTTATTCTGTGAAATGGGACTAATAATTGTACCTATTTCTTGGGGCTGTTTTGCGGATTAAGTAAGACAATGCACACAGAGCTCAAGAGATGATGATGATGATGTGATTGGTGCTATTGCTATTTCACCATCAGCACAGACATAGACTCTGATGTCAAAGTTCTAGTCACAAAAGTCATGGCTGCTCTGAAAGAATTTGGTGAAGAAACTGCAGGGAGACGAGTTGTTTAGAGTAAATGATCTTCTAGATCATGTCTAGCTGATGCCCAGAGATTGTTGAAAGGAATCAATGCATCTCATCGGGAAAGTTCTCCTCTGGAGGGAGCCCCGCCAAGCGAGGGTCCAGGTTAGGGCTGGTGTGGCTTCCTGGTGTGCTGCTATCAAGAGTTTTGGGAATGAGCCTTCTTCTATGGCTTCTCTGCACGAGATTTAGCAACTCACTCTTCAGAAAAAGATTATCTCCTTTTTGAAAGTAACCTGACCACCTGTCAAAACTGGACTTATGAAGGAGTCAAGAGACTTGCCCTTGGCAGCCTGGCCAGACTCGCATTTGGGTAATTACACTGGCAGTGGCTGCTCTACTCAACATCAACTTGGCTTCTCATCCCACCCTCATCTGAAGCTCTGATGATGTGATTGAAAGAATTTCTGGGAACGGGCCAGGACAGCTGAAGTAGAAAGGGTGATTGACATCAAAGCTCTTTATACTTATGACCATTTATACTTACGGGGGGAAATATCATATTAGTGGGGAAGTAGTAACTAAGAAACAAACAAAAAAGAAGAAAATGAAACATTATACCCTAGTTACCTCTGCCCATAACACGGAATAGTCTTTATTGTAGGGTTCTGTTTTATGTGGCTTAATTCATTTGCTAAACTTCCATTGGGTGTTTACTGGTTGTACAATGATTTGTATGACCCACTCTTTCTCTAGGAGCTGTTCTTATTGTTCATGTATGCATGCAACACCCTGGCTGCTTCCCTGTCCACACCCCCCCCATTCTGCACCTAGCATTTGAGAAGCTGAGAATACAGTAGGAAACAAAACAGAAAGCTCACTTCCTTCTCATAGCTAGTAGTTCAGTAGCAGATTGTGAAAAAGCAAAGCAAAGCACAAACAAGTTGCCAAAATCAAAATGGAATTTTTGAGAACAAATATCCAAATGACAGTACACATACTGTCTACCTACTAGGTGTGTACTCAGAATGCAGACCCTTAAGGGCTCCAAAAGCCAAACAAGGAAATCCCATCTTCTAGTGCCTCAGTAACTGTATAGGTACAGCAAAGTCATCTGATAGAGGACCCAGTACCATAGATTTAAATATTGCACTGTTATATAATATGATGTGCCTCCTTAAACTGATCAATGAATCTGTCTGCATTATGTCTTCACCATGCACCTGTGCCCCCCAGGAGTCTTCTGTGATTCTTTCCAATTGTCCACAATCCTCTACATGTGTCTTTAGTATTCATCTTCACACTTCTGCACTCACTGGTTTGCATAGTCATTCTCAGTCTAGATTGCATGAATCTTGAAGGCAGGGACTGACATTGTCTCCATAGGCCTACGGTCTAGTGGCCATAGCTTGGGTTTCTCCAGAAGCAGACCTTAAAACAAGGACAGGCAGTTTGCTTGAATCCCAATTCAAGACCCATCAGTAGGAGAGTGAGGAGGGAAAACAGGGAAGGAAAGTAAGCTATAAAGAATGCATTATCAAGAAGGCTAGGGATCTTTCTAGAGAACTCTGGAAGAAGGTACAGAACAGGCCTCAGATCTGTCCCCTGAGAGGAGAGAAGATTGGCTCATGTATCTACCAGCTCTCCATCTCAGGGTCACCACCGGCTGTCGGACATTTCTGGGTTGCTCTCCTTACAAGCTATGTGTTCCCCTGTCACCTAGGAATGCCCTCAGGTGCTTGCACTAAACAACCTTCAAATTTGTTAAGTGTCAAGGGACATAAAGATGGATAGGGTGTCAATAGCATCTGCTGGACCAACTCAGAGTCAGACTCTCAGAGCAGCTCAGCAGGCTTTGGTGGTAGGACGAAACAAAAAAAGCCAATTGGTCCACAATGATAAAGGTGAGGATTTAGTATTGCTTCACGTGAAAATCTCATGCTGCTCACCATGACTCAGGGGAGCGGTGACGTTTTGGATCAGGAGGGATCTTGAGTACCCTTTGCGAGATGTTCGTTTCTGCCGCCATTAGAACCTGAATTACTGTTAAGAGTACAGCGTTGTTTTAACCCTTTCACTTTCCTTTGACCAGTTCACATGTAACCAGATTCTTTTTCAGTTTTTTTTTATTAAAAATCATTTTATTGTGGGTTCATACATCATTTTTCACAACACACAAATAAACATACTGAGCCAAGCACCTTCACATGTCCGCTGCTGTTATTGTTCTCCAATCATCTGCCTTTTCCCTTGAGCCCCTGCTATCAGCTTTTCCATCCCTTCCCCTCATCCCCTGCTCTGCCCTCCCCAACAACCCTCAATACATTATTATTGTTCTGTCATATCTTTCGCTGCCCGACCTCTCCCCCAACCCACTCCTATGATGCCTGTCCTTCAAATAGGAGCTTCTGTGTATATCCTTGCAGTTGGTTCCATCTCTCTACCCCACCTTCTCTCCACCCTTCCAGCAGCTCCAATCTAATCACTGGCTCAAAGAGGCTCATCTGTCTTGGTTTTCCCATATCTCCCATACCCCTCTCTACTAGTGTACTTTCTCCCGTCCATCTGGATTTGTAAGGTAGAGTAGGGACCATGATGGTTGGAGGGAGGAAGATTTCAGAAACTAGAGGAAACTTGTATGCATCATCGCTGCCCTGTTGTCCCTTGACTGGTCTGTCTCCTCCCCTTGACTCTCCTGTAAAGTGGTGACTAATTACATGCCAGTGGACCTTAGGACCCCACCCTGCTCTCCCCCTGATTCGTGACGACTTGGTTCTTGTTCTTTGATGCTCGACACCTGCTCCCTATGTCCCTCTTGATCACACATGCTGGTGTGCTTCTTCCATGTGGGCTTTGCTGTTTCTGTGCTGAATGGCGACTCGATTATCTTCCAGTCTTTGAGACTTCAGACATCCAATCATTTGGTAGCTGGGCACTATCATTTCTTCTACTCTGTTTATGTCTGTATCCATTTGTCTTCAGCGATTGTATCAGGAGTCAATCGGTCCATTGATTTTGATTTTTGTTCTTTGATGCCTGATACCTGATTGTTTTAGCATCTCATGATCGCACAGGCAGCTGAGCTTCTTTTATGGTGGGTTTGGTGCTCCTGAGTTTGATGGCTGCTCATTTATGCTCAAGCCTTTAAGACCTCCGATGTCATATCTTTTGATAGCTGGGCATTGTCAGCTTTCTTCACCACTCTTACTCATGCTCCCATATGTCCTCAGTGGGCGTCTTGGGGATGTGTGCACACAGTGATATGTGTGTTTTTTTCCCATTTGATGACTATTGCCTAGACCTTACACCACCTTGTGGCCATGCTAGCTGTGTGCGTATGGTCTCTTCTCAGGTAAGTGGTCTATTGTTTATCTTCAGGCTTTTAAGGCCCCAGATGATATATCCTTTGATAGCCAGGCACCATCAACTTTCTTCACCACATTTGCTTATGCACCCATTTTACTTCTGTGATCATGTTGGGCCAGTGAGATTCATGGAATACCAGATTCATAGAACAAAGTGTTCTTGCATTAAGGGAGCACCTGGGTGTGGGTCCAAGGTCCACTTGCTACCCTAGTATTTGACCTATAGATATGTTCTTAAATTTACTCGCTCCTTATAATAGATCATTGTATCTATGTATGAACATGCCTATGTTTAGACCTCTGCAAGTGTCCTTTGCCTTCCCGCTCTTTCCTCCATTTCCTTCCCCCTCCCTCCTGTCCCACCATCATGTTCCACCTCCATTGGCATTTCAGCGCTTCCTCACAGATCCATCGCCCTCGCTTAATCCTGACCAGTCCCCTCCCCACCCTTCTTTCCATCGATTCCAGACTTGTTGCTCTCTCCACCCACCCTAGGCCATGTTTTGTCCACACCCCTTTCTCCTCCCCTCTCTTGTGCTCCCCAGGAATCATCAGACCTGTCATTCTTTACTCCATTCTCTATGACCAGGAGTACCCCCTTCTTGTTTTGTTTTGTTTTGTTTTGTTTCTGTTTTGTTTTTTTTTTGGGGGGGGGCCAGTGTCAGTCTGCACTGCTCCCCCACCATGTGACATCTCAAGTGCCCTGTGTCCCTGTCTGCTTCAGTAGGGAGCCAGTGTGCCCTGTCCTGTTGTTTGTTTGCCCAGTCCTTTCTGTGGCGCCTTGAGTCCCCAGCGGGGTGTATTCCTCTGAGCATTATGTGTTGGCATGGGGACTAGAGCAGCTCTCTTCCTCTTCCTCCCTTCTTATCTTTATCTCTGTGGATGTGGAATGATGGCCCCTTCCCAACCTGTTCTCTGTCACGCCCACTTCTATGGATGGCGTCCATCTGACTCTGATTGCGTCCTGCTCTGTAGCTCTCTCTTTTCTTGCATCCTTCCATGTGTCCACATTGTCCTCATGGTTGGGTGCTTCGTGGCAGGAACTGCTCACCCATTCTGATAACCAGATCTTTTGCTAGTGGAGCTAAGGCATCTGTGTTGTCTCAACAGCAGTTGCTGGGGACTCACTTATCAGCACTTGCTAATATGTTGTTACTTCCTGAAAGAATGGAAATTATAGCAAATGCTACATAGGTATGAGGTAAGAGCAGTGCATTCAACAGTCAAATGAAGCCTCTTTCTTTGACCTTCCACAAAGATGGGGAACCTACCTCTTTGCATCTTCCTCCAATTTTTAGAAGTTTCTTCTGATTGCCCTTTCTGTTTTAAAATGGCAGAGGTTTATATGTATTTTAGTCCAAAACTTCAATTGAACTGAAGTTTCTTAATGTAGAGTTTGCATTGAAGAGCCTCTCTTGGAGACTAGCAGGAATACACTATAGACCAAATAAAAGATTATTTAATGCCTTCTATATGTGGTGGCACTGGGGGTTAGGTTTTACCCTCTGAAATGCAAGGATGTTGGTTCAAACCCACTTGGCCTTCTGAATGAGATAGATGAGCCTGTTTGTTCTACTAAAGATTTACACTCTAGGGCTGAGCCCCGGTGGCATAGTGGTTGTGCATGGAACTGTGGCCCACTGGCATGGAGGTTCAATTCCAGCAGCAGCTCCACAGGAGCAAAGGCTGGGCCTCCTACTCCCACCACCAGAGGGCACAGGTAACCCCCCCCCCAAAAAAAATAAAAAAGATTTACAGTCAAGAAACATTATACAGGGTCACTATGCATCAGAATGCATTTGATGGCAGTGAGTTTGACTTTGGGTTTGACCTTTACCTTCAAAAAAGGAGCTCTGAGGATGCAGTCATGAAAGCGTGTGATTGCTGGTGAAAAGGTCAGTGGTTCTAAGCCAACAGCTGGTCCAAGAGGGGAATCTTTACAGTCTGTCTTGGTAAAGATTTACAGCCTTGGAAACCCTATGATGACAGACAGTCAGGACAGAGTCGATGCCCATGGGACAGGTTGGTTGGTTTGGGTTGTGCCTGAGGAGATAAGTTCCAATGCATTCAGTCCTCAGCTCTGTCTCTTTCTTCGGAGCAGTAGAGTCATGGAAATGAGTAGTGGTTCTGCCATCACACTGGCTAGGTTCTATGCCTCCACTTTCTCATCTGTGCAATGGGGGTGATTATAGTTTCTGCTTCACTGGGTTGTAATCAGGGTTACTTACTCATTACCCAGTGGTCAATTTCAACTACCCCATAGTTGACAAGACTATCATTGTTTTTAGAAGAACTTTTTCATTGTGAATTAAGCAGGGGTTTTACATTTAGGACCATGGCATTCAACAGTTCCAATCTCCTTGTCGCCTCTCCAGGCTCCACGCCCCTCTCCGCACTGCTCTGTGCTTCTCTCCATCCCTGCTTCATCTCCCACTGGCATGTGACACATGCTGACCCCCCCTTTTGGCACACTCAGCCTGGTGCAACCGTGTTTGAAGTCTTCCTGGAAATGAGCACACTGCTAAGACCAGACAATGAGTGTCCCTGGAGAGGTGACAAGGAGACTGATCATGAAAGACATGGAGCCCTGTTAAAGTTCTGCTCTTCATCCTGGAACAATGGGGTGGGCCTGAGGAAGCATGTGATGTGTACTTTACCGCTCTACACATTGTACTCTATAATTGCACATGTGTCCCCAACCTCAACCCTGCCAATTGCATTATATCTTAGTCCCTGGGGTCTTAACCTGCCTTTGAATCCTTTATGGCAACTAGCAACTTCATTCCTTTTGAAGCCCCTCAACCCACCTTCTGCCTAAAGTTTCAATTCTCTTCAGGTAGAATCTGCATTCTGCTGTTCACATTTGGTCGGGAGGAGCAGGTCTCTGTGGTCTGCTAGGACCCCCAACACCAAAACATGCTCTTCTCAGACCTCCTCACCTCCCGGGATTGGACTCCTTCCTCCCTAGACTCTCTGCCCATTGGGGACAGTCTAAGCTACCAAACTCTTGTCCGGGGAGCCAACCAAGCCAAACCAAGCCAGGGGCTGTCGAGTTGGTGCTGCCATGTGGCAGCCCTGTGTGTTGCTCAGCAGGGCAGAACAGGGCTCCACGGGGCTCTCAAAACTGAGATGGACTTCTCCCAAGCAGATTGCCAGCTCTTTCCTTCCGAGCCCCTCTCATTGGCTTCAAACAGCTAACCCTTTGATGAGTAGTTGAGCACGTAACCCAGGGAGGCCTGCAACTCACTTGTTTACTCACTCCCAACGAGTCCACTCCCACTCATAGCACCCCAAAAGCACAGGGCAGAGATGCCCTGGTGAGTTTCCCAGATTAATTCTTTGCTGAGGTGGAAGCCTTGTCTGACCCCAGAGAAGTGGTTTGTGGGTTTGAACTGCTAACCACGTGTTAGGAGCCCAGTGTATAACCACTGCATTGCAAGAGTTCCTGCAACCGCAGCTTCGAACTCACCTATCATTCCGTGGCCACCACAAGAATGAGCTCACTCACCATGCTCTCCTCTTCAGTTCAAAGGCTTATGGAGACCAGGCATCAACACCCTGCAGCTCACCAGCCATGGGTGGCTCTTTTGATGTGTACATGTGGCTCCAAAGTAACATTGGAAAAAAAAATTAAGGATATGATTAAAATCATGGTGATTCCATTTGTTTGTGAATATATATTCATGGCTCCTTTTTAAAATTTTTTAAATGGGCTCTTCTGTGTCATGTCTTTGTAGGCCCATGATCTACAGCAATGGTTGTCTGATTTTGTTTTAAACTCTTTGGCTTCAGTGAAACAGACAGGGAATGGCTTTGGGCTCACCCACAGAGGAACCCCAAAGGCCTGAAGAATGTTAGTTAATCTTCTTTTCATTTATGCAACCATTTCTCCCCTCAGTCAAATGGGGCTAATTATATTGCTTATAGAGTTGTTGTTGTGGGGATCAAAGGTGGGTTGGGGGCTTGGCAAGATGGTTCTGAGTCATGGTGTCCCCATGTCTGCGAAGCGCAACTGCTCCCTGGAGTTTTGAAGTCTGGGACCTTCTGGGAGCAGTTCTCCCAGCTTTCAGCTTCCAGCACTTCACCATTGTGTCCCCAGGGACTCCACAGGACAACTAAATCATGTTGTATATGATAACCAAGATGATCATTAAATGTTGGCTCCCCATCTTAATATCTGTTCTTCCTTTCTGTGGTAACTGATTCCGTTCCCAGAAAATGAGTGAGATGGACAACTAGGGTCAATACAAGATAATTCTTTGAAACAAAGACCCCCCCCCCCCCAATCAAGATTCACCTGACATGCAGGGCACTCTCAGTGGAAGTTGTAAGGCATTTTCTGAACTTGCTGTGTGGATCATTCCAGGCCCAGGAGGCAGATCAGCAGTGATCACTAAAAGAGAGGGAGTGATGCCAAAGGTGTTGTTTTTCTCTAGAGCAACATGTGTACAGCTTCCAGAACAATTAGATCCTGATTGTCAGGCCAAATTTCCATCAAGACACTGATGAGTTAGAAACCCCTGGAGCTTTGCTCAAGTCCCTGATAGAAACCGCGGTAGCAGCGTCCAAGCCCTTTGATGGAATCTCAGCCTTATAATTAGGAAGAGTCCGTTCATTATCACAGGCCTGACGTGTGCATGCAAGAGGCAGGAAACAAAATTTAAAAGCATAAATGGGGAGAGGAAGTGAGATGAAAATCACTGAACACAAAAATAATTACAGAGTCTCCTTAACTACCGAAGTTTGGGAAACCCCGCTGATTGCTGGGAGACTTAATAATGAGAGTGAATACAGGCACGTGGACCACCTTTCCTGGGTAATGTGGGGTGCATCACGACCCTCTCTATGCCCTTCTGCCCTTTGTTTCTGTGTCTGCACTAGCACCACCTGGGCACCTATGAGTGCCCTGAGAAGGCAGACAGGAAGGAAGGAGGGAAGAGAGGGAGGGCAGGAGGGAGGAAAAGGAAGAAGGGAGGAGAGGAGGGGAGCAGGCACAAAGAGAAGAGGGCTAACAATTCATGGAGCATCGGTTCCAGGGTGGGCCAGGTGCCATGCCAGCTGCTTTCCATTCATTAGCACCGGTGTCAGGAGCACATGCTTTGGCAGCAAACAGTCCCAGCTCATGCCACCCTGGACTTAGCTGCATAATCTTGGGCCAGCAGCCTCAGTTTCTTTATAGGTAGACACACAACTAAGGCATGCAGTCCTTGGGTAAGAGAACAGGAGTGTCTCCCATAGCCTGCAAGCACACAGCCATCTTTTGTTTGTTTGTTT